>PVIH01024059.1:0-23554 GCA_004025045.1 Sigmodon hispidus
CCTATGGTCCCCCTGACCCAATAATGCTTAGATCAGTCTCCAATTCTGGCCAAATCCAGTTCTTTCCCCCCTCCCTCAAGAGTGAGTCAGGTGTTCCTCTAGGTGGAGTGGGATCCAAAGGGTCAGTCCAGGGTGTTTCTGATCCCAAGCTGTTCCGTGGTTGTGGTTTGCCTCTTGGGCATGTTTGGCTTTTTTTTTTTTCTTGTTTGTTTGTTTAGAGACCACTAGTGAGTGAGTACATCCCCTGCTTATCTCTCTGAGTTTGTGAGACTTCGCTCAGGAGGATATTCTCCAAATCCATCCATTTGCCTGTGAATTTACATTCTTAACACTTCCCCATATTTCAATGTAATGGATGACTTCCTACAGCAGGAACTTCAACATCGCTAGACAAGATTTGCACTGCTATAGCTTGCATGTTGGCAAATATAGTCCTCATAATAATCATTATTCTAGACTCAACAAAAGGCTAAATTTTTTTTCTTCCTGCTGCCAAGTATGGTGATATATTCAATAAAATTATCCTGAAATATTAGAGGACAGAGCCAAGTCATGAAGGTCAGAGAGTGATGACTCACACCTTTAATCCCGAGAGACAGAGATCATGAGTTCAAGGCCAAATAGAGCCCAGCAGTGATGGCACCTATCTTTAATCCTATCTCTAGGAAAGTTGAAATAGGAAGTAAGATAGCTGAGCAGGGAAAGAAATATAAGGAAGGAGAAGGCAGAAGTTCAGCCCTTTTGCCGAGGGCCTACAGAGTCTGAGGACTCATAAAGACTGGACCTATCCTGTTCAGTTGGGTGACAAGTATTTGTGGTTTGTTCCCTGTCTTTCAGATATTTCAGTTTTTTTCCCCAATATCTCGTTCCAGGTTTTATTATGTACTAAATAGAATTCATGCAATAGCCTAATTTATCATTTTATGTAATAAAATATAAAAAATAGTCTCACATTTTAAGTGACTTAATGCAGGAGAGAGATGATTAAGCAAACCAAGAAATAAACATCTAAGTACAGCAGCTTGAGATACAATTGATATTAAAAACATGAAATAATGAGATAGAGTGATTCAGGCTTCAGATAAGGCCTCTCTGAAGGAGTGATATGTCAATGGGACCTGGAAAATGGAAAGTCAAAAGTAAAGGTAAGAAAGGACAGTTTTGTAGGTGAAGGGAACAACAATTGCAGAGGTCCCAGGTAAGAACAGACTGCTGTACTTGAGGGATGAATGGCTTTGGAGACAAAGGAGATATCATATAAGTTGTATTTGTACAAATACATAGAAATGAGATTTCAGAGGACTTTATAGGCCATGGCAGTTTGGCTATTATTGGTAAGTTTGACAAATACAGAGATTATAAAAACAGCAAATAATCATATATTCTATTCTTAATTCCAATATTTCTGGCTCTCCTGGGAAAAGAGACAATTGAGTTTTATGAGATAGTAAGATGATTATTTCTTCCACATAGATGAGTCAGGAATACTGAGAAAATTCTGCACAGAAGGGCCAATGTCAACCTTTGGAAAGGCTCACAATATCTGTGGACATTGAGGAATGAAGCTGACTCCATTTTTTCTGTAGCTCCATAAAAGCTAATAAAGATTGGAGACCAGCCTGGCCATAGAGCAATCTTCAGACCAGCTAAGACTACATAGTGAGACCATGTCTCAAACAAAGAAAGAAAACAGAAAAACACAATAAGAAACTACAGCCATCAGAGAAATGCAAATCAAAACAACTTTGAGATACCACCTTACACCTGTCAGAATGACTAAGAATAAAACCACAGATGAAAGCCTATGCTGGAAAGGATGCAGAGCAAGGGGAACACTCCTCCATTGTTGGTGGGAGTGTAAGCTTGTTCAGCCACTTTGGAATGCATTTTGGTGGTTCTTCAGAAAACTGGGAATCAATCTCCTCAAGGATCCAACAATACCACTTTTAGGCATATACCATAAAGGTGCACATTCTCACCCCAAAAGCATTAGCCCAACTATGTTCATAGCAGCATTATTCCTAATAGTAAGAACCTGGAAACAACCTAGATGACCCTCAACTGCAGAATGGATTAACAAACTGTGGTACATCTACACAATGGAGTACTACTTACTACTCAGCAGTAAGAAAAAGATGTCATTGTATACAAGAGCTCAAGGCTAGAACATAGCTAAATGACACATTTCCTCACTTCTGCATTAATGGCCTCCAGCAGAAGTGTGGGTGAGAAAAGACGTGTTTTCTTTCTTTTTTCTTTTTTTTTTTAAACTTTATTTATTTATTTATTTGCCTGGAACTGGAACTACAGACAGTTGTGAGCTGCCATGTGGGTGCTGGGAATCGAACCCGGGTCCTCTGGAAGAGCAGACGGTGCTCTTAACCACTGAGCCATCTCTCCAGCCCCGACGTGTTTTCTTTAATGGTCTGGCCACAGAGAGTCTAATTATGCTTCAGTAAGCAAATGAGCAGCATGAATGGGCTTCTTTTGTGAATGGGGAGATCATAAAGGGTGGGTATGAAACTGAGAGGATTGATAACTGAGTTTAATGGGGCGCATGACGTAAAATCACCAAATAATAAATAAAAATATTATGGAAAACAGAAATTACAAGATGGGGGAAGCAGTTAGATCAGTGTAATATGTAGAAAACAGCAAAAGGCTTTTCTATGAGGCTTTTGGTGTGCAGAAGAAGAATCATGCCTTTTCTCTGAGTAAGCTGGCAGGATTTAAGAACATATCCGTTTCCATTTCATGGGATTGACTTGGATAAAAAGACAATAACCAACAAAGAAAAACAAGAATAAAGATAAAGGAGCCCAGCAGGCTGAGAGCATAAGGTAGATTAAGTGTTCATCCAAACAGAGCTGCTGGAGAAAAGATCACAACTTAAACAACAATTGCAAAAAACAAGAAACAAATAAGAAGCCCATCACATTGAAGAATACAAATGTATATATATATATATATATGTGTGTGTGTGTGTGTGTGTGTGTGTGTGTGTGTGTGTGTGTAGAAAATTAAAAAGCTAGTAGTGAAAAAAATTTTAAGATTAAAAATTTAATAGTTTATCCAGGCATTAGTTGCATGTCTTTAATCTTAGTTTATGACAAGCAGGGGTAGTGATGTGAGTTTGAGGATAGCCTGGTCTACAAAGCTAGTTTCTAGGCTAGCCTGGGCTGCATAGTGAAACCTCTTCTCAAAAAAAATACTTTGTAGACCAATTGAAGTACGCAAATTTTTGTTTGTGAGATTATGATTTGAAATGCTAAATGGAGTAAATACCAATATCTTAAAGTATTAATGATTTTCTTTATTACATTTACCAAAAGGTATTATAAAAAAGCTGTTGTTGATGGAGGTGAATAAAGGATAGTAAACTGAACTACTAGGATAAATATGAATTATTTTAACTTTTTGGATAGTTACATGGCACCATTTCTTGAAACTATAATCTTTTTAATTTAATTTTACAAACCTCTAGAAACTTTTCAAATGTGAAAAAAATGTAAGGATGAAGGTAGAATAGCTTTTTTTGCTTGTTTTTACAGTGCCTTTTTATATTAGTCAAGACTTTGATCCAGTGGATAACCATAAATGTAGAAGCACTTGAAAACATAATATAGGTGGTGGTTGGAAAGAAAATTTTCCCTAAAGGAAATGGCACTATTAAGAAGTGTGGCTTTGTTGAAGTAGGTGTGGCCTTGTTGGAAGAAATGTGTCATTGTGGAAGTAGACTTGGAGGATTCACATATGCTTAAGTCACATGAATGTCTCAGTTTAGTTCTTGCTGCCTTTGAATCAAGATGCAGAATTCTTTAGCACCATGTCTGCTTTCACATTACCGCACATATAACTGCCATGCTCCTTGACCTAATGATAGTGGGCTAAATCTCTGAAACTTTAAGCTGTCACCACAATTAAATATTTTCTTTATAAGAGTTGTTGTGGTCATGGTGTTTTCACAGCAATAGAAACCCTAAGACTTTGTATTTTTATGAGAGAATATTTTGGGGTTGTTGAATATAACTGACTTTGTAATTGACTTTGAGGAAACTGTGAGAATTACTGAGAAAAATGGACAAATTAATGACACTGCATAGTGTGAACCAATTTAGATGAAATACTGGAAAACAACATTCATCTTTATACGTTTTGCTTTTTTAAACATGTGAGCATAGTCAGGTGAAAAGGGAAGATACAGAGCGTCTTGGTAAATATGGGTTATTGGAGATAGAAATTAAAGATAGATGTGAAGGAAAAGGGAAATTGCAAAAGGTAAGAGGGAGAGAAAAGGACTCTCTATTTAAAATATTCCTTTTGTATAAAAAATAGTTTCTCCAGTGGAGTTTCACTTAGGTATACAATATATACTTAAGGTAGGTTCCATGCTCAGCAGCATCTGGCCAACACAAAACAAACACAGTGATATTTTTTGAGGATTTTTGGTTTGTTTGTTTCATAATGTGTTGTCTACATAGGCATTTTACATGTATATTATAGTTTCCAATAGTGTATTTTAATGGGATTTCTGTGTGTATGTCTTCTGCTTTCTCTCTCTTTGCTGTTTAGTGCTATTCTCTCTGTGTGTTTGTTACCTGTTTGTTTTCTAATAAGAGAGAGAAAGAAAGAATGTGGAATTGGAAGGGTAAGAAGGTAGGAATAATCTGTAAAGAGGTAGGGATGGGGAAACCATTATCAAAATGTATTATGTGAAAAAATTCTATTTTCAATAAAAATTTTTATTTTGTATTATTTCATTTTATTCCTCTTCATGTAAGTTAAAAAACATTTTTTAAAAAACTATGCATATGTGTATGCTTCTGTGTTTGCATCTTTGTAGACCAGAAGACTGTGTCAGATTCCTAGATTTGCCTGAAGTGGGTACTGGGAACTGAACTTGTATTCTCTGTGTGAGCAGCAAGTGTTCTTATTCACTGATCCATTTCTCCAGCCTCTCATCTAAGATTTGTATTTTTTCTCCTTCTCTTTATTTCTTTAAATAAATATATACAAAATTGAAAGTCTTAATAGAACTTAAAAAGCAGTGATGTGACATCATTTTCCTTTTGAGAAGATCACATTAACTACTATATGAGTGGATTGTCAGGATACCAGGGTAAGCACCAAGTCAGTAGTTTAGAGGAATGGAATTTGGGGAAGAGATAATAGTAGTTAAGGAGAGAGGAGGGTAGATTCAGGTTATATTTTGGAAGTGGAATCAATGTGATGGTCTCATTTGATTTTGACTATTCCATTAAGTGTTCAAAATGGGCAACAGGATTGATTTTTTTTCCTATTTACTGAAATGGATAAGACTGAGAAAAGACTAGATTTTGGGTTTGAAGATAGTCGAAATAGCCTTTAAGCTGTGATTTATTGTGATAGTTCATAGGGAATAAATCCAGAGAATGGCAATGGTAGAGGTGATGAGGATGATAGGAAAGCTAACTGATAGCTGTGGTTGAGTCACAAATTCCATCTGCAGATGATAGTGAAACAGCCATTACAAAGGGGAAAAGAGACAAATTACATCTGCAGATGATAGTGAAGCAGCAATTACACAGGGGAAAAGAGCTTGTGAATATGGAGAAAAAAATGGGAAAAGATGTGTTATAGAAGCCAGGAAAGGAAGCATGTGCAGAACTGTCAGGAAGTAACTGTCAGAGAAAGGAACCATGATTGGCAGCAGGGAGGTCTCTAGTAATCTCCGTTTAAGCAGTTTAAAAGGGGTGGTGAGAGATCCCTGTTGAATGAAACAGAGGGGATATAGGGAAACAGAAAATATGCTTAGCTATTCAACAAAAGCTTGTTAAAAGAAACATGAAAATGATCTAGAGATGAACATTGATTCAGAGAAAGATTTTAAAGATAATATAATAAGTGATCTAGTCATGAAGTATCTGAAAGACCACAAAATACTATTCTACATTCTAGAACAGCAATAGCACTACTTTTTCTTTTTTCCTCTTGGGAAAGGGAATTCTAGAGAAAATATAAAGAATAGTTACTCATATGCTCAGAATAATTTCAGTGTTAACTCATCAATGATCCAGAATTAATTCTGTGACTTCTGCTTCAAGTAATATGTCTATCAAGTTGCTTGGATATTTTGAGCATAGAGAAATATAGGAAATAGTAAAGTTTTTATATATTCTTTTTTTTTAAAAAAAAAACTTTATTTATTTATTTATTATTTATTTGCCTTGGTGTTTGCCTGGAACTGGAACTACCGACAGTTGTGAGCTGCCATGTGGGTGCTGGGAATCGAACCCGGGTCCTCCGGAAGAGCAGACTGTGCTCCCAACCGCTGAGCCATCTCTCCAGCCCCCTTATCTATTCTTTTTTACAGGTGCATATTATAGCCTTCTTTTTTCCTATTAAGTTACTATGAGGTCAAATAGTATGTTTGATTTTTTTTTTAATTTACCTCTTGTTTTCTTTGAAATGAGGAAGTACGTTAATGATTTAACTCTCCACATCATATTTTATTTACATAAATAAGGGTTCATTTACTCCAGGATGGCCTCAAACTTACTACATAGCTGAAACTACTATGATTCTATTGCTTCTATCTGTAAATTTTGTTAAATATGACTAATGGATTGTGATAATGAAAAGATCTTGAAAAAATTAACCTGAAGATAGGTTTCTTTGTTTAAATATATATCTTTATTTTTTGGTGATTTTACATCATGCACCCCATCAAACTCTTAACTGACTTCTCAGATTCATGCTTACTCTTAAATATCCCCATTTACAAAACCACCCATGCTCCAGTAAGTAAACGAGTAGCATGAAGATAGGTTTCTAACTGAAAAATTGTTACCAATATAACATTAACATCACATTTATGAGTGAGAAGTAGCTTATTATAATGTTCATTAAACCAGGCATGGTGATTCATGCTTGTAATCATTACTTTAGGAGGCTGACACAGGAGGATTTCTATGGATTCAAGGCAGGCCTAGGCTATAGAGTGACATCTTATCTAAAAAATATTCAAACTATGTCAAAAAAAGACCACCAAAAAAAAAAAAATCAAAGACTTAAATGCGGCAATCAAGATTTTTTTTTTAAGTACAGTAAGAATTTATCAAAGACCAGATATATGGTTGTATTGAGAAACAATGTAAAAGTACAACAGGCTATCCTTTGAAAAAAAATCAGAATAAAGTACTAAAGATTAACAAATAGATAATCACTATTTCATATTTTTAAAAAATAATTTTATTGAAGATCTTATTTTGAAATTATGTATATGTGAGTATGTCTCTGTGTGGGTATGTATATGTGAATGCAGATGCTCATGGATGCTGGAGCTATCACATTCTGTGAAGATGGAGTTACAGGTGGGGTTAGTTATAAGTTTCCTGATACTTGTCCATGGAACTGAACTCTGGTTCTCATCAAGAGTTGTATGTTCTCTTAACCACTGAGACACATCTCTGGGTAAACTATATACTTTTTTAAAAAAAATTCTCAGTTTTTAAATACCAAGGTTAAGAATAGCATTGTATATTTCAAGATTATTTTCTTAAAAAATTTCCTCCATTCTTATCAGCTCACAAAATACAGAAAATATTTTATTGGTCTTGCCATGTTACAAAGGATTGCAAGATAATATGCCTCTAAGTGAGAAATGCTGTCACACAACAGAAATGATACATATCTAGTAGTTTGGCATTCTCAAAGTAAGTGAAAACTAGGGCTATTTTCTCCTCTTTATTTTACAGTGTTTGCCGAGGCTGAAGATACTCTGAACATTTAGTATTTTTCTATATATCTGTATTTTCCAATTGTATAAAAGAATATTGCATCATAACAATTTTTAATGTTGCCTTCTGTGATGCTTAGCTTTATTAATTTGACATAACTTAGAATCACTTGGAAAGAATAGTCTCCATAGGCATTGTCTAGATTGTGTTGGCCTGTGAGCATATCTATAAGGGAGTTTTTGGATCCAAAAAACTCATGAGAGGACCTAGTCAACTCTGGGTGGCATTATTTTCTAGGATGGGGCTTCCTGAGATGTGTAGGAAAGGAAGGAGAAAGTAGAGCAGAGGCAAGCAAGTGACATATGTGTAATCATTTCTTTCTGCTCTTTACTGAGGATGCAATGTGACTGGCCTCTTCAGACTCTCTCATGATGACTTCCCACAATGGCAGACTATAACCTGGAATTGTAATTTAAAATAAACCCTTTCTTCTCTAAGTTGCTTTTGGTCAGGAAATTTGTTTATTACAAAAACAGAAAGGAAAGCAGGACACCTCCAACCCTCTTAGGATATAAATAATAATCCCATAATGTGTATTACACTCTTAATACATTTTGAATTATCTCATTTTCATTATTCCTAGAATCCTAAGAGAAAGTGGTTTACATTTAATGTATCATATAACTACTATGTTTCAAAAATAGATAATATAGTAATACTTGAATTTAAGATTCTTGGTGTTTATGCTATTTTTTTCTGTTACATTGTGAGTATCATAGAAATAAATGAATGCTAAAATAATTTTTACTCAAATTGTAATATTTGCTATCCTATGTTAAATGAAGCAGAAAAACTATTGTTATTTATTTATTTATTTTTAAATGACATGTTTTTTAAATCTGATGAACCTCATAGTGAACCTGTCCTCTAGTAGATCTCATCAGAAAGGCATATGTCTACAAGGGCATATGCTCTGAGCATGCCCTGGTTAGCTTAGGGAAACTATATTTGATGAATGCCCTGGTTGTATGCCTAGCTAATATGTTCCTTTCTCTTGGGTACTCCAGTAAGTAGCTTAGTGAATAAAGTTTGCTGACTGCTTTATGAGTGCCTTGACCATCTACAAACCCAATTTATTTATGTGGTGAAAACCATATTGTGTTGTAGGAAACACATTGAATTATTTATCTGGTCATATTCACTTCATACTATTTAAAGGGGGTTCAAAATCTCATAATATTTTGGTAGTCTTTAAATAAAGGACAAAAAAATTATGGAGATTGACTTTGGCAAGTTGATGTCTTAGTGTCTCAATTTCTTTATATGACATAGGGTCATTCTGAGATTAAATATTGTTATATAAGTACTTATACTAAAATTTAATAAAGATAACTATATTAATAAGATCTTGTGTCATTGTTAATTTGTCTTAGAAGTTCTTTTCACTTATTGTATATAATACCTGCTGAAAAGCTTAAAATAGTATAGGAAGTGCCATTCATTGATCTCATAGGTTAGTGGTGTATGTTCCCCTCATATGTTATTATAAAATCCATCTAATTAGGACAAATGACAGGAAATTACAACACAAAAATTGTTATTCTATATTTTTCATTAGGGCTAGACACTGAGCAAAATATCCAGCCCAGTGATATATTTAATATGTCTTCTGCAGTATCTATTTGGTAACCAGCATAGAAATTTATATGAACTGGCAGTCCTGTCAGGAAGGGGTGCTCGCTCATACCTGAGCCCCATGATAACAATGGAATTTGCATATTGAAATTATTTAACAACAGAATTTACATAGTATTTCATTACTTGTTGGTTGTATAAAAGCAGGCAAAAATCTTTGTAATATATGTG
Organism: Sigmodon hispidus; assembly: GCA_004025045.1. Classification (NCBI taxonomy): domain Eukaryota; kingdom Metazoa; phylum Chordata; class Mammalia; order Rodentia; family Cricetidae; genus Sigmodon; species Sigmodon hispidus. The sequence continues at coordinate 9,585 of PVIH01024059.1, forward strand.
CCTGTTTCTTCATCAATAAAGAATTTAAAATAAAAAGTAGTACAAAAAGGTGCAAATATTTCTTGAACTGCCTATTAGAAAACCATATAAAATATGAACTGTGAGAATATTGTTTCAACACCTTTCCTGTATAGTTTATGGTAAAACAGAATTTCTCTTGATCCAAAGGGGAAAAATATTTTTTTTTTTTTTTTAGGATGAGTCATTGAAAGAGTTACATAGTGGCAATCAGAATAAGAGAGTATACAGGAATTATTGTAGTCACCATGAGGTTTGTCTAATGATTTATAACTCTATTTGGTACATGGTATGTTATTATCACAGTGTTGTACTTATGAATGTTACATATATGATAATAACTGCAATGAATTAAACATTATATTCAGTGAAAGCAGAAAGCAAGTATAAAAATAAGGCATTGCACAACATTTATTTGATATATGATGCTTTCAAGCAGGTGTATTGGAAACTATGAATGGAGTTGTTAAATAAGCCTGAAAAAAGATGTCATGATCATTGCTTAACAGACAAGGCTGATGCAAAAATTAGTTATACCAATTGTTATAGAGCAGAAGGTCTTAACCTGTGGGTCAAGATCCCTTTGGGGGTCAAATGAATCTTTCACAGGAGTCGCACATTAGATATCCTGCATATCAAATATTTACACTACAATTAATAACAGGAGTAAAATTACATTTAGGAAGTAGCAATGCAAATAATTTTATGTCTGGGCATCATTACAACATGAAGGACTGTATTAAAGAGTCGCAGCATGATATGCCAGAGTAAGCAGGGGATAGTTGATTTGAGTAAGTTGGTCTGAAATTAGAATTTGTTTTAGGATGATTTTCTAAAAACTTCATACTGGCATGAAAGCCATGAGAGTAACCATGACTTAAGGCCTTTTTTTACCAAGATGAAACCCATACCTGGCATTATTGTTGGACAAGAACCTGACTAGACAGGTCATAAATCCTAGAAAAGAACCTTCTACTGTTTTGCTGCTAAATGGATATATTAAGCTGATTCTAATGACTTGTCATTATATCCATAGAATAAGGCTATCTTTTTTAAAAGGCTGACAAAATAATGGGACTTTGGCTTGTATCACATTTCACCTTTTGTGATGCCTGCAACACCTTATTATGTTGGCATTTGTGATCTAATATCCACATAAAGAGGCTGAATTGAAGGAAAATTAAAGAGCTGAAGTCATACAGCTTGTAAAGCACAAGCTATGCAGTTGAATAAGGCCCTAGAGTCCATTTCTTTCTCTCTTTTTGCATTTTATTCTATTAGTAGTACTCACTGTATAAAATGATTGGCTTTATTACATATTTTCATATAGACTTGTATTTGTTTTTCTCTATACTTCATTGGTGTTCTTGTCTTCTTCCTGCTCATTCACTGTCTTCCTCTCCACAATTAGTCCTATTATACTTTGATGTCCTATGCATATATTTTGAATGTCTGGGTTTCACACTTGAAAGAAAAGAAGCAGTATTTGTCTCTCTAAGAATGACATATTTTGCTTTGCTTCCTTTCTGTACTATAACTAAAGGCTCCATTTTTTTCCCTTTCATTTTCTAATTCTTTCCATGATGGCAAAAAGAAACTAGGACTTTCAGTGACTCTGACTTACTAAAAACATTTGCATAGTGTGATGCCTTCGAAGGACTACAACCTTTTGTCAGATAAGTGAGGTCTGGACTATCCTATCAGGAGATTCTAACAAAAATGGCAGATAAATGATGTCATCACTACTCCTGACACTGTCAGTTTGGGCACTTAAATTACTTTAGCTAATTAAAATCATATCTGTGATAACAGAAGCTTCTGGCCTAACACAGTCAGACTCTTAGTTGAACCTTTAACCTGGGAAATGTGAACAGAAAGCCAATTTCTAAGGAAAAGATTTAAAACCTTCCCTCAACAGTGAGGTGTAGTGGGATTATATTGTTATATCATAAATAATTATCCCACCTACTAGTTTAATAAAACTGATTGGCTGAAGGCATACAGGAAGAGTGGGCAGAGCTACTAGATTGGGAAATCTCTGGGTACAGGAAGAACAGACACCAGAGATAGATGCCATAGAGTTTCAGGTGATGCAGAGGAAATGCTGCTCTGATAAAAGGTACCGAGCCGCATGACTGAACAAGATGGGTTGAGTACAGATGAAGGAATTAGGAAGTTATATGCCTGGGCCCTAGAAGATTAACATAAGCATCTGTGTGACTGTGAGTGTTTCTGCCAGACTGCCAGACTGCTGGTCAAACCTCTGGTCTAGAGCAGAAAGTCTGGGCCAGAAACCATTTACAACAGTGGGGATATTCAAAGTGACCTTTATTTTGATCACATTGTCATTTATATTGGCCAAGTGTTTTTCTCAAGTGACTGGTTAATTTTTGAGCCAGAAGTAGAATGGTTTATTGTGTATCTCAGATGTCAAACACGTTTTGTTTTTGTGTCTCTTTCACATGCCATTTTCTTGAAATGTGTCCTTTTGCATATTTCCATGTTGAAGTAATCAGGGAACTTTCTGAAAATGATTAATCTAATTGAGAACAAGTTATTGGCTAGAAATTGCTTTGAACTTGGAAAGTGTCTGTTAGAATCTTAACACTTTTAGGAATGCACAGAGAAAAATCATTCAACTTACCAAAGATACTATCTTTTTATTTAGGTCCATATATTCCTGAGAATATGGCTTTGAAAATTTGCTGTCATAGTCAATATTGTTAACTTTAAAGCTGGCATGGTAGTAGAAAGGTGGCCTTCCTGAGGAGAGAAAAGGAAAAATAGTTTTCCCATTATGCACAACCACTTTAATTCTGAGAAGTCATGGGCTCCTTAAATGTCAGGTTACCTGACTTTCAAAACTCTTAATGGCCACTGATTGTGGAAATTGCTTGGGTGTAGGAATGCTAAATTACAACCTTTCACCAAAAATGTATTCAAGATTTTTTTTAAATGTAAACTTTTAATGTGCCAGTTTTCAAGTTCGAGCAATGTGTTATGAAACAAAATTACACCAAAATATAGTAATTAACTTGTTTTTGTGATTGTGTTACAAAGACCATACATTACATTTCTGATGTTCAGTCAAATCATAGGATTTCTGACTCACAATACATGAGAAATTAAAATGAATAAAGAAGAAAATAAAATAAGACATAACTTAAAAATCCTATAGTCACATTTAGTCAACTAAAATGAAGTGTGTGATTTTATACAAAGAGGTGAAATAGGCTAGGATCAAGATTGACCCAAATTCCTCTAACAGAAAAATGAAAATCTCTCTTCTTAAACTTTGAAGTCACTCTGTATATCTCCAGTCTATATGGTAAGAGAAAGAGGACAGAGGGAGGAAAAATAGAAATAGCAAGAAAAACAACAGTGAACATAGCTAAAAGTCAGCTGAGGACAAAGTTGTAGGACAATATTTTGGGGTGAATATTTACTATCTTAATTGTAGTAATAGTGACATGACTCATGTCAAAACTCATAAAAATATGTTATCTGTTCAATTTTTAATATAGTAGTTATTTCTCAATAAAGTCTTAAATGTTAGTGTAGCCAACATTAATGACCACAAGGGTAAAAATGCATAGTAAACAAACAAAAAGTTATGTTTCCTGTCTTTCTCCAAATTTCCTAGCTTTCCTAGTATGAAGCCAACAAACCAATGTGACTAAAAAGATAAACATAATGAGTACTTACCACAGGCGACAAAATAGGCAATGAGTCCAATTACTACTGCTGCAATCACCGTCATTAAGATGACTAGGGTAATCTTTCCACATTTTGTCAGTTTTATTATTGTTTTGGACTCTGTTCTGAATAAAAGGACATAAAAGTTTCAGTAAGAGCTTGATTTGCAAGTCTTAGAAATACATATGAATTTAATTATTTAAGGATAAAAATGTGTTACTTTACATTAATTATGTATTCAGTAGACTGATGAGTTTGGAAACAGTGTATAGTTAGTGGATATAGTATCATGCTTATTTTTAAGTACTTATAATATGTAATGGTAATAGTAAATTAATGTTCATTTATTTTTCCAAACAATATTTGTAATTGATTTTCTCTGCCAGGCACTAACGTAGAAACAGTCACCTCTATCTTTATGGAGTTTATATATTACTGAGTAGCAATAGAAAGGACAAAAATAAATAAATAAATACAAGCAATTATAACTAGCCATAAGTTATTAAGTGCTATAGGAAAAGGAAAGAATCAGATACAGGTTCTTGTGTTAGCTGCAGGTATGATAAACTGTTATTAAGTAGAGTGGTTAGGGTAGACCCCAACAGATAAAGTGTGAGCAGAGTTAACACACATAAGGAAGTTATGCATACTAAGATATGGAAAACTTCAGACAAAGTGAATAACTCAAGGAAGGCCTATGGGAAAGACAAGATTGGCATAGTAGGCAGTGTGGCTAGAGTAGTGGATGTCGGAAGTGTAGTGGGAAAGTAAGGTTGAGAGGCATTTAGGCCTAGATGTCCTGAATGCCATGATACTTGCTTTATTTTTTCTTAGCAAAATGGCAACATTAAGCACTTTTAAGTAGTAGATTGTGATGACTTGGCCTAATGTCTCGATGGAACACCTTTGGATGCTGTGAAGGAGAAATTGCAGAGGTTAAATAGAGAGGGACAGGACAGAAAATATTACAAGGACTGAAACAGAAGATGATGTTGGCTTTTCAAACAAAGAGGTTGAATTTTGTATATATTTTAAGTACAATGCTGATAGAGATATCCTAAGGGAAAGATGGGTTGTCAGAGGAATTGAGGCTGTTTTCTAAGTATTTACTTGGAACATTTAAAAGATGATGTTGTCATTATGTAAGATGAAAAGGGTTTTTTAATGCAACAATATTATTGTTAGAGATGTTCAGCAAGTATTCAGGAGGCAATGTGGGTCAGATTTACAAGTGTGGAATTTGGTAAAGGGGTGTGCATTTGTCATGTTAATTTGTCATCCCAGAGCACATAGATTAGAGTCTAGCAGTGGATGCCAATATCAAGAGAATCAGGGCAGGTGGGGAAGAAGACCAAGACAGGATTACTTGTGTAGTTTTTTGTTAGAATGTTAGAGAGAAAGATGACCTGGTAAAGGACAGATGCCAAGGGAAACAACCAGTAAGGGGTGGAAAAGGCAGGCACAGTGGATCTTTGAGGCCAGTGGAGGTGAATCAAGGACAAAGAACAAGCTGAACTGCACTAAACAGTGGCTCAGATAGACTAGAGAATGGGGATGGGAATCTCAGATGATCATTATAAATGTGATTTTGATAGAAAACTTCAGGAATAATACTGAGTTTAAAAAACAATGGAATTAATGGAAAATAGAGACTTGACCACTGATCTTTCTTCGCTGAAAAGAGGAGCAAAGGAAAGGCACTATACTTAGGGAGGAAGTATAATAATGACTTTAAAAAACCTTGGAAGCAAATATAAGCAAAGTATGATGGTGCATATGTAAAACATCACAAAGAATATAAAAAAAAAACCTTGGATACTCATAAAAAAGAGACTAGATAACAGATGGCCACATTTCATAAACTTAAGAATTATTAATGTTTTACAATAATACTTGCTTTATGTTTTATGTAGCTTTTAATTTGTATTTCATCTAAATATTGAGTACTTTTCTGTGACCACTGATCCACCTAGTAAAGCTACCATTAATTTCTTAATATTTATTAATACAAGATTCACATTTAATGTCTACAATTATCTTTTTATATATTTTTGTTTGAGATGAACTGAAATAAAAATTTCTACATTGCATCTGATTGTCTCACCTTTTTAAACCTGGAATATATAGTTTCAAATTATATTTTATGTCTTTCTTTCTGACATTGCTGTCTTGTAGTTCCTGGTCAAATTATTTTATAGATGCTTTTCATAGATATGTTTCTGCATTTGTTTTTAAAATGTTTTAAATTAATGTTCCAATTTGAAGTGATTACAGACTTTGATGCAATTATAATAAATGATATAAAATAAATATAAATTCCTTGTATCCTCTAAATAATTTTTCTTGACAGTAATCTGTACTATAAAATCACAACCTGGACAAGACACTGAGCATTTCTATCAACAGAGGCCCCTAATGTTTTATTTTAACTGTGCAGTCCATCTATCTCCTGTTCTCTCCTCATCATTAACCTCTGACAATCACTATTCTGCTTTTCCTTCCTGAGCTTTTGTATTGCAAGAACATTATAGAATAAAATCATGCATCATTTGGGAATCTGTTGTTTTTTACTCAGCTGTGGAATTTTTTCATTATTATTTACAAATCATAAGTTTGCAAACTTTGGGCATTAAGTACATCTTGAAAATATAGACAGTATAGAAGAATATACAAAATTTTAATTGATTTTTAAAAACCTATGTGTATGTGTGTATGTGGTGGGGTACAAATGCCTGGTGGGGGCATATGGAGAAGTTAGAGATCAATACTGTGTTCTTTCTCTTTTCACCATTTAAATGAGCAAATCCAAATTTATTATAAATGACATACAGTTTTGGAAACCTCATTAATTAATGAGAGCCCTGGTTACCTGAAATAGGATTCTAAAGCTATGGAAATGTGACATATTTGTCTGCAAAGTCCAGCAAGTCATCCAATTCAAAGCCACAGTCTTAGAAAGCCAAGTGCAACTTCAGTCATTTCTATCTCAGTTTTTTTTAAATTAATTAATTAATTTTTTAAATATTAAAGACAATTGGCAAATTTTTAACCAAACTAAATAAAAAAGTGAAGACCTACTTCAATAAAACTAGAAATTAAAAGCAAGCATTATAACAGATATGAATGAAATTCCAGAAAATCATAAGGACATACATTATAAATTTGTTTAGATAAATTGAAGATACTGAAAAGGCTGATGAGTTTTTAGATAGCAAAATTAAACCTAAATTCAATGAATGACTTTAACAAATGCATACTTTCTAACCTGCTTGAAATACTAATAAAATACATCATACTAAAAATTAAAACAGCAATAACAGAAACAAACACAAGAAAATATGGACTTTTTACAGAATTCTACTATAACTTAAAAAACTAAGACAAGTACATATCATATAATTCCATAAAACTTAAAAAAATAAACAAAGCCTTTTAAAGTTACAAAGCCAGTGAAACCCACCCTGATATTAATCATAGTATTTCTTTCTTTCTTTTTTTTTTTTTTTTTGAATCCTTTACCCAACATGGAACTTCTAATCCAGTCATACCCCCAAAGTCTTCCTGTCTTTGCCACTCCCAAAGTGTGATCATATGCACGGTGCCCCTAAACTAGGCTTTTTAAATGGATCCTGGGGCTCTCAACTCAGGTCCTCATATTTGCACAGAAAAAACTTTACCTATCGAGATCCCTTCATTAAAAGCTATTATAAGAAAGTTTCTTGTGATTAAGAAATTAAGAAATAATTTTATTTCAATATATGTTTTAGCCCTGCAAATGCTATTTTAATTTTTCACAAGTGTGGAAGAAGTGTCTTTAGAAATTAAATGAAGAATTTATTGTACCAGTATTTGTTAACCATGTTACATTATTTTCTTATAAATGTAACATGAAAGATTTGAACAAAATCATCTTGTTATGTGTGCTCTATCTTGCTATCAGCTTGCAGAACTGTCCTAACAAGTCCCATAGACCAGACATGGTAGCACAGGAGGTTGCATTCTTGCTTAGGGACGGGGGAAACCTGAGAATAAGATTCTGACAGATTCACAAACTCCCAAGGCCAGCCTTCTTAATTTGTTGGTGAAGGGTCTTCCCCATCACTTCACACTATTTTTTGTTCTCATGTCCTGATTCCTGCTCTTATAAGCACTGTCATACTGTACTAGATTCTATCCAATAGCCTCAGCTTGATAAAATCACTCATTTCTATTTTTTTAAAATATATTCACATTATGAGATATCAGGGGCCATAATATTAATGTATGAGTGGAGAACACAATTTTCTCTATTATATATATTTATGTTTTATGCATATATTTTAATTTATATTAACATTATGAGTTAAAATAACACCTGACTCAGTCTTGAGGTTGTGGGGAGAAAACTGGATCTGCCAGGAGTGGAGACTGAACTAAGCAATATTGGGACAGTGGGACCTTGGGACCACCTGCCGCCTGCCCCGTTGGGGGTGGGGTGGTGGGGGGAGTTTTGGAGAAGAGAATGACCTGAAGTGTTTGGAGGGGGAAAGGATCTTGAATAAGGATATACACGATAGAAAGTGTGACTTCTTTGTTCATAATAATAATAATAATAAAAAAATAAAATAAAAAATAAAATGTTTCTTAACCATGAAAAAGGGAGAGTTTTAAGCCAATAAACTATTCATTTTGTTGAGAAAAAAATTATGCATTTGTTAAAAAATATTAATATTTAACTTTGTATTAACTAACCAATATTTTGTTTTATGTCATATTATATACCTCATGTTCAATATTTTATGTATTCTATATACTACTCATATATATATGTGTGTTCTACACTTAAATGCTTATATGGATGTCTGTAGGATATTTCTAACATCAAGAAGCATAAATATATATTTTAGTGACTATATGAAATGCTAGTTACTTGAATCACTTATTTTGATTTTTATTTGGCAGAAAAATCACATATCTGTTAGGAAGTCCACTTTTTAATTACTTGGCATTGATACCTTGAGCAGATAGTTTTTCCTAAAGAATCAGTGTCAGCTAGGATTCCAACATCAGTAACATTTCCATGTTTTTTATAAGTTTCATTTTACTTCAGATAAGCGTGTTATCATTAAAAAGTAGATTGTCTAATTTGTTTGCACGTAAAAATTAATATCTCTCAATGGTTCCATGTGATGTCTATAAACTTTTTTGAGTTGAAATAAGAAAAGGATTTTCTCCAGATAAATCTTTCTCCACCTTTTTTCCAGGTTAGCCTTGAAATCCTAGGTTCAAGTGTTTCTTCTGATTTAGACTAAAATTTTATTTTCTCTAGTCTGATCATTTCACATATTGAATCTATAGTAGTGTTTAAAATCTTAGGTGAAGTAATTAATTCAATGATATGGTAAATCCTGAGAATTTAATTCAATATATGAGCATGTGCTTTCAGGCATTATCCTCCATAATTTACCAGGAAAAGCATGTATGTTTTACTTTTACCCACACAGCTTGCTACAGAATAAGTCCCAATAAAAATGTTGCAAATGACAATTTTGATGTGGCAAATAGTGAGGGTCTACTTTTCTACTCTTCTCAATTTTATCCATATGATAGATGGAACTATATAAAATTTTGCTTCTATAAATAAAAAATGAACCATAACAATTTTATAATTTAATTATTTATAGATATTTAGAAACCATTTACTGTTTTACTTTCTGATGTTCTACAAAGATTTATAAAAGTGATTCTCAGATACAAGTATTTGTCTCATAGCAAATCATTATATGACTTCAAACTTCTTTAGTGTAATTTTCCTGAAGGGAGAAACTCTCTGGTAGGGAGCTGGAGGGAATTTTAAACCACCCATCCTATGTTCCAATTTTAAAGAGGGGGAGACAACCTTTATGGTGATCATTATCTATAGGGGACAGGACAATAAGGGTGCAGAAGGGCTGCTCTGTAGCTATCCTCCTACCTTAGACAGGGTGAGGAATATGGCTTACCTTACAGCCCAGAAATCCTTCCTATTTCCAAAGGGTTTAATGGTTTCACTGTGGAGCAGTATATTCCTAAAGTCATGAGGAAAGCCCCACTTTGTTATTATTCTTTTCTCTAAAACATTTTTATAAACAATATTAGGCATGTAAATTCTACTTTTCTAAGCTTATTATTAGATGAAGCAAAAACAAACTGTCTTTGCCAGGAGGGGAGACTGAACTAAGCTTTATTGGATCAGTGGGACCATGGAACTGTCTGCAGCCTGCCCAGGGAGGGGATGGGGAGTTGTGAAGAAAGAAAGGGTGACCTGATGTGGCAGGAGGGGGAAGGGACCTTGAATGGGGATATACAGGGATAGGAAAAAAAAATCCAGAGGGAAAGCTGAACACAAAGTAATTTTATGTGTAGCAAATTTTTTGCATCACCCTTGATAAGTCATGCTTATGACTTTTATTTTCTTTATAGTTATTGTTAACTTATCAGCATTTTAAATTCAATTTACTGTTTTTCTTGATAAATACAAAATAAAAAAACAAAACAAAACAAAACAAAACAAAAACCAAACTGTCTGACATCAAGCAGAAGTTGAGTCTTGGTAAGGAGCTGAGATAAATAACAGAAAAAAAACTTGATTCGATTTTAGCAATAAGTTTATTTTCCACATGTGTTTTACTAACAAAGTATATACTAGAATTATTCGAGTACAATAATGATAAAATTAGTGATGTAAAGAGATATTTATAAAGGACATACAGGGATTTTAAACTTTAGTCAGGACCTAAAATTATTAATTTCTTCAGATAGAACTAGAGTCTGTCTTCACAGAATTGCTTAGATAATATTTATGGGGTATAAGAGGTTGATCAAGTTGATCTGAAGGAGGTAAAATACACTACTTAGGACTTGAGATTTTCTCAGTTTTGTTAAGTAAGTCTTGACAGTAACTTAATTTTATGCTAAATATTTCAGGATTTCTCTAACAATTGAATATTAATGAAAATGTAAAAATGGAATTATTAAAGCTGTATATTGAGAAATCGCAATATCCCAATATTCTGGTCACCCAGAATCTGTATTTTGCCTAGACTTGTGTCATTTTTAAAATGCAGTTCCCAATGAGTTTATTCATGATTGCATTTCGGCATAGTGCTAGTAAAAATGTGTATATAAACACTTATCTTTATGTTTATATGTTAGCTTAAAAATTAAAATGTAAAAATTCTCATCCGTTTGCCTTCTCTATAATAATAGGTCTGCACATTTATTTGTCTTTCAGGTCAATTACATCATTGCTAATATCAAGAATAAAAATACTTTTTTAAATTTTGTCTTTACTTCTGAACTGAGTGTGAAATCATGCCGTTAAAAATATAGAAGAATAAAGTGTTCCAATGATTATAAAATAAGACCCCCCACTTTGTCTTACCACTTCATGAGACAGACTAGCATAGTAAATAATTTACTGTTTAGTAAACACAACTATATCGCCATCATCCCACACCACGTTTACTGTCCTTTCTATATTTATAGTAAAATTGTCTTTTAAAGACATACCTGCCCCAAATCTTCAAGTTTTAGTTATTATACAAGAACAACTTGCTTATAATAATTGTAAGGTTTCTCAGAAATTTTAGAGTAAACGCTAATGATAAAAACATATCCACGAATGTGGAAGTTTTTTTGTTTTTTGTTTTTTTTTTTTCCATTTGTAGTAGGAACTGCTCATTTTTAAGAACCTTAGAAGGCAGAGGCAGGCTAAGTGGCTAACTAATCTTTTCCAGAGTATCTTCTGCCCCTCCCCCCCAACGCACACCTGTTCTGCAGGGATGTCCATGGTTCTCCGCTCCGCCGTGGCTGTCCCCTTGCCATCTTTCCCTGGAGTGCTGTGTGTCACAGTCATTCTCCACCTATTTAGCCTAAAAGAATCTATGGCTTTTATGTGTTTTATAATAATGGTATAATGATAATACTTAGCACTCAAACAACTTTTCATCTTCAAAGTGCTTTCTAAACATTTACTAATTAATTTAAAACATTAGTAAACCACGAGCTGTGTACATGCCAATCCATAAATAATAATAAATAGTCGTATCACCCCAGTGGGGGCAAAATTTAGAATTAAGTTATGGTGACTAGAAAGTAGCAGGACTGACCAACCCGAGGGGAGGGTTTGGGTGTCCTGCGCTAAGAGACCAGCTGTTGCTCCTCCCACTCCTGGCTTAGACCTCATTTCTCAATCTTCTGGCGACTTTTCTTTTGTTCCCTGTGAACAGCCAAGTCTCCTAAAGCCCTAACCGTCTATTAGGATCTGAATGTTTTCCAACCCATAACTCTCTAGCAACCATGTATCATCCTTCCATGAATTCCTTCCTGAAATTTTTACTGCATTTTTAATTCTAGTGCTCTTTAAAGAATGCTTGATACTCTGAAATCTACAGGGTGTTGATTTTTAATTAAAAGATATATAGGTTTAACCAGCAATTTTCCATATTTTGGATGACATTTTGGCTTCTCGTAGCCAATTTTGATACTGGTGTAGAGGCGAGATAGGACACATCTTAATGTTCAATTATGTGGAAGAAACTGAATTTGCTAGAGGCTAGGGACACAGTAAGGGTGTAAGGAAGGGTCTAGTGTTTAAAGGTGTGGGAGAAAAGATTTCCTTGTGGAATAATCTTTTTCCTTCTTTCTTTCTTTCTCTTTCTTTCTTCCTTTCTTTCTCCCTTTCTTCTTAGGCAGAGTCTCACCGTATATCCTGGGCAGACCCGAGCTTGTAATCCTTACAAGTTCTGGGATTATAGACAACAAGCATTTTAAAAGATGTTCTGTCTCATGATGCCAGTGCTACCTTCTTTTTCCTCAAAAAAAGATGTCTAGGGAGTGACAGCATGAAAAGGAAATAATAATACTAATACTACTAATAATAATTGCAGTATGTATTTCACTTGCTGATAGTATCTTGATCAGACATCTATCAGCATCATCTAAAAATTTATACCTTAATTGTGTTTAATTCATCACCACAGACACTACTTCTATAAATCTACTTTTCTTGATATTCTCATTTGTCTCTATAAATCATATTTATCATTTGAGGTTTCTTATCAATTATCTGAAGCTCATAAAACTACACAATGAACATGGGGCTTGGGTACATTGGACCAGGGACACCATGAAAAGCTTAAGTTATTGGTCTAGAATGGTGCTGGAGATCAAAGATCCTTAGGGATGATACTTTATTCTTCATCAGCAATACATATCACATGCTTTGAGAAACCATGCATTAAGACATGTGCTTGGATGACTTGTGGTGAAGGATTAGATGCATGGTGAAGACAGTGAGATAAGGTGGCAGTTAGAACTTATAAATATAGCATGAGATGGAACACACATATGCACTCTATGAACATGGATGCAAAATCGAATCCTAGTGTTATTAGTAGGAGTCAGCCAATGAGGTATGAAGAAGAATTCAAGGAAAAACACTGGATTATGCTTGTAACATTCTATAGTAGCAAAATGTTATAAAAAGATTTTATACAGAGATTGTAATTCTGAGCTTCTTTTAAAATACAAAACTTTATGAGAAGTGTTTTAAAACCAATTTAAACAATTGCTACTACAGAAATCAGAACATTTCTAAATTTGAAAAATATTTTTCTTATTCTCTTTTTTTAATGTCATCCACCTTAAAATCAACCTATTTACAGACTATTAGATTCAATTAAGTAGTTAGAACTCAATTTTTACATTACTATAAGACAGAAAATGCATAAAGCACATGAAAACACTCTCTTAGAGAGAGGATCATGGGAGGTTGAATCTGGGGAAAGAAGGAGTAGGAAGGACCTAAGAGAGAGTATGGGGTATTGAATATATTGTGTACATGTAAGAAATTGTCAGGGGATAAGTTTAAATTTAAAAATGATGCAAAAAGAAAATATCCTTTTGATGCATACAAAATGACTGTAGACATAAAGTGTAAATGAATAAGGCAGAATAAATTTTGCTTTATATCTTCATCATATTGCCTAAATATATATGAAAGAGAAAATTATTTATTTGTTAGTAGTGTAACTGAGCTCTGCGGCGTCCCAGCGCACTCTGGAGCAGGGGCAGCTGAACTCTGCACCTGGCCGCACCCGCAGCCCCTGCTGCTCAGGGAATCTACTAAGAGCCCTACTGCGACCCTGAACTGAGTGAACTGAGCAAACCAACTGCAGGGGTCTATGAGGGGCGGATTCGAACCCTGACCAGAGGTGAGGAGGGCTCGGCGGGCC
>PVIH01024060.1:0-23551 GCA_004025045.1 Sigmodon hispidus
TTTAAAAATCCTCCAGGGGCTGGAGAGATGGCTCAGCGGTTAAGAGCACCCTCTGCTCTTCCAGAGGACCCGGGTTCAATTCCCAGCACCCACATGGCAGCTAACAACTGTCTGTAGTTCCAGTTCCAGGCAAACACCAAGGCAAATAAATAAATAATAAATAAATAAAGTTTCTTTAAAAAAAAAAAAAAAAAAAAAATCCTCCAAACACAAAAAATTTAAGACTAAAGACAAAACAATTTTTTTCTCACAAAAACATACTTTTATATTTAAATCATAATGTTAAAAAACTTTTACAGTGTTAATATATTAAATTTTTTATACTTCTTGGCCTGAAAAGACAGATCTGATACAGATAAAATAGTAATGATGTTTTTAAGTTATCTCTTAAAAAAATATAAATATAATAAAAACATAAAAAGTTTTAATTAAAAATCTAATTGCTTCCCAACACTTGAGAGACAGAAATAGACAAATCTCTATAACCAAAACTACACAACAAAGCCTACATTATATCTAGCTTCTTTTCTCAACATAATGTTTTGATGTTCATTTATATAATATATATTAATATTTTCTCCTTTATTATTTCTAAATGCTACTACATAAACTATATATTACATTTTATTTATAAACCTATAATAAAAAAATACATATTTTTAATTGTCTTGGCTAGTTTCCAAAAAATAAGATTACAAAGTCATATAAAAATTTATGTTTCTTATATACTTAAAAAACTGCCAATGTTTTCTAAAAAGGCTATATTCTGGCCTTTAGTTCCTAATATAGCCAAGACAAATAGACATGTTATACCATGTCTCCTTTACCTTTACTTTAAAATTTTGCTACTATACCATAAATGTAATTTAATTACTTATTTACAATCTCTTATAAATATTGCCTTACTAAGTTGTTCTGTCTTATTGCCTAGCTATATTAAATATAATTCCATAAAGATTTAACTTTAACTTACAAACATTTGATATCATACAATATAAAATTTTAACACCTTATACTAATAAAACCTCCATTTCAGCCTTGCTACTACCAAGCCCTAGACTTCAAGGCTCAATCATAACAAGAGCTTTCAGTTTAATCCACCTTAGGCTCTAGAGGCCTAGACAGCCACAGTTTTTAACATAAAAATAAGGACCAGGCTCTCAGCCACATAAACAAATTTCTAAATAACATAAACTCTAAATATTCATGACATTCGTAAATACAAGCCACTAATTCAAAATATAATTTTTCAAAATATTTAATTTTAATAATCACTATCCTTTCTCCAAAATTAATTGACTTTTTAAAAGTTCATTCAATGTGTTTTTCCAAAGTTATTTCATTACAATCTTTAAAAAATACTAAAAAATACTATACAATAATAGTCTCTCCACCGCTTATAAAGATACAAATCACAACAACCAAATCTGCTCAAGTGACATAGTTTCTAACTATACAGCTGGCCTTAATACATATTCTCTTAAACTATTTAATCTATTCACTAATAGTCAATATTTGACACAGATCTCTTTAAAAACAGCTAGTTATATTATACCTATAAATAAAATATGTCAACTTTCATTAAAAATACAGGCTTTTGTGAGACAAAACTCAAGCTAGTTTATATAAGATATTTGTGAGTTCATTCTGACTTTCCTAATAAAGACAATGTCCATACTAATCAATTTACTAAATCAACATATGTTATATATAATGTTTAATACATTTACTAATATATTTTAAGCCCATCAGAGATTTCATCTTAATGCTAAATCTTTAAAATTTCATTTCAAAATCACAAAAGACCAAGCCATTCAAATAGCCAAACAGTGTCCTTTATATACAAAATTTCTGTCAATAAACTATTTAAAAATAAATCCTTAAAACATTTTGCTCCTAATCATAGTTGACAAAGAGATGCTACTCATATTCCTCCTTTAAAAAATAGTCTATGTTCATGTTTCTGTTGATACTTACTTTCATCTTAACTTTTTGCCTCTACACATTCTAAAAAAAAGACTAAAAATGTTAAAAGCCATTGCTTATAGAGTTTCCAAAAATAATGAGATTAAATTTTACTAAATTTTAAACTAAAGACTAAAATTTCTTATAATTTTTATAAATCTAACAATTATAAAAACAACTCTCATTACACTCTTAAAGTTTGTCTTAAAACTAAGAAGGGCGAGTATGCAGCCACGCTCAAAGACCATTTATCCTTCAATTTTTTTATATTTTAAATGTTTTAACTGTAGATTCTCAGTCACTTACTACAGCTAATAGATACTAGAGGCTTAGCAACGTGGCCTTACCTCAGGTTTAATAAAAAAATCTGACAGATGACATTTAACTTAGACCAGACCCAGTTCTGGTGTGGGGGAGAGGGTATGTTTATGTTTCTTCCACAAAATACAAACATTCACAAGATACAGATGACCTATACCTAAAATACTCCTAGTCTCCCTGAGACAGAATCAAAGACCTCCTGCTGACTAAAGCTGACAGCTCAAAATAGAGAGCAAAAGAACAGCTGCCCCGCTCCCTCAGCAAAAACCAAATCAACAGTTTTTGTCTTGTCCTACAAATCTTTCTCAGACCTTAAAGCTGTTCCCTTTCCTTTCCCAGAGTGTAGCTCTGTTCTTTGGCAGACAAATTATTCTTTAGATGTATGCTTTCTTCTTACTGTGTGCTAACCCTCTACACACTTTACATTAGAAATAATATAGCTAGGTTAAAAAAAGACTAGAGCATAAAAAAAAAAAAACAAGAAGATAGTTTAAAAGCTTGTTTTCCATCTGCCTTGAGTTACTACCCTTCAACCTTTCCTTTTAGGACACTTTATAAGATTTTTACTTTAATGGCTTTTAGACCATAGGCATTTAACAGGCTCACTACCAACAGGTAGACTTCCTAACCTCCATATCCATACAAGTCTGTTACTTTACAGACCAAAGGTTTGAAAAACCTTCAGGCGATGAGATTCCTCCAAAAACTACATAGTATTCAGAGCTATGCAGGCTTGCTTATCAGTTAAGGGTGCGAGGCAAAACACAACAAAAAAAAGACCATGTATTCTGTCTCTAAATCTCCTAAAAAACAAGCCTGTTTACATAAAAGTTCATGTTCAAATGTATTAATATTAATAACCTAGCCCTCTCCTCCTAAAAAAGACATTTGCCATGTTAAAAAAAAAGTTTCTTTTCGCCAAGCTGTAAAAAGTTCCTTCTACTGAGCTAAAAAAATACTTAGAAGATCAAGTTTCTGTTCCCTCCCTCTTAGATATCTCATATGATAACTAATTTGCCTCAAAAAATAATTATAAGAGAAAAGTTTTTACAAAGAGGTCAAATATTCAATAGAAAAAAGATAGTATCTTCAACAAATAATGTTGGCATAACTGGATGGTTGTGTATAGAAAAATGCAAATAGCTCCAAACCTATCACCCGCACAAAACTCAAATCTAAGGGATCAAAGACCTCAGCATAAACTCAACTACATTGAACTTGATAGAAAAGAAAGTGGGAAATACACTCCAACTTATTGGCATAGTTGGCTACTTCCTAAATATAAACCTAAGAGCACAGACACTAAAAACAACAATCAGTAAGTGAGACCTACTGAAACTGAAAAGTTTCTGTAAGGCCAAGGCCACAGTCAATAATACAAAATGACAGCCTACAGAATGGAAAAGGATTTTTACCAACCCTACAAGAGACAGAGGACGGATTTCTAAAATATATAGAGAACTCAAAAAATTAGAGCCCCAAATCCTAAATAACCCAATTAAAAAATAGAGTTAAGAACTAAAAAAGGAATTCTCAGCTTAAGAATTACAAATGGCTGAAAGGCACTTGAAAAATTTTTAACATCTTTTGCCATCAGAGAAATGCAAATCAAAACAACTTGGAGATACCATCTTACACCTGTCAGATTGGCTAAGATCAAAAACACAGATGACAGCCTATGCTGGAGAGGATGAGGAACAAGGGAAACATTCCTCCATTAATGGTGAGAGTGTAAACTTATTCAGACACTCTGGAATGCAGTACGTTATTCTGAGAATGCAGTGTTCTCAGAAAACTGGTAATCAGTCTCCCCAAGGATCCAGCCTTGGGCATATACCCTAAAAATTCACATTCTCACCAGATAGGCATTAATTCAACTATGTTTATAGCAGCATTATTTGTAATAGTAAGAACCTGGAAACAACCTAGATGCCCCTGTACTGAAGAATGGATTATAAAACTATGGTACATCTACACAATGGAGTACTATTCAGCAGTTAAAAAAAAAATGTTACCTAAAATTCACAGGCAAATGGATGGATTTAGAGAACATACTCCTGAAATAGGTATTACAAACTGAGAAAGATAAGCAGGGGATGTCCTCACTCATTAGTGGTCTTTAAACAAAAGGCAAACACCCAAGCTGCAAACCACAACCACTAAACAGCTAGAGATGTAAAGGAACTTATGAGAGATATCCAGGGTTCTCTAGGAAGAGAAAATAGAGGTGATCTCATTAGCTAATTGGGAGCATAAGGGGTTGCAACTAAGACTAGGTGGGAACAAATCATGAGAGAAGAAGTTGATTAAGTGAGATGAACAACAAGGAGGGAGAGGAAAAAAAGTGATTGCAATCTTAATAGAGGAAGCCATTGTGGGATTGGAAAAAGACCAGGTACTAGGAAAACCTCTGAGAGCTCACAGGATATCCCTGGCTATGTCTCCAACCAATAGTGAAGGTGTTGTCTAAAAAGGACTTCCTCTATAATCAAATGAATAGCCACCCTAAGTTACATCACAAAACTTACATCCAACAATAAATAGAGGTAGAGGCAGGGATTCATGGCTGAGCACTGGAATGAGCTCTTGGTGATAGTGGGGAAGGAGACTCTATATGAGCAAGGGGATAGGGACTATGAGGAAAATTCTCACAGTGATGACAGGCTGGGGCTCTGGAGAGCTCAGTGAATCAAGAACAGCCACCTGGGAACCATTAAGAAAAAGAACTAGGACCTCCGAGGATAGACAACTGTCCATTGACAAGGGCAAATTGTGGAACCTCAAGGGGAGAGTTCAGACTGTGTTTCCGTGCATGGACGGGCACCTTGGTGCTCATTCCCTCCAGAGCAACACCTAACCCAGTCTGGATATTAGGATGAGGAAATCGGACTTGCCTGGAGTGGATGCTTGAGCTAATCTGCCTTGGGACCTTTGACCTTTGACCTTTGACCTTTGTGGTCAAAGGATGAGGGGATGGGAGGGAGGCTGAAGGCTGACCAAGAGGGATTGGGAGGGGGAAAAGAGTTGGAACAAGGGGATACATGAATAAAGAAGCTTTTATTCAATAAAAATAAGTTTAAAAAAATAAACAAAATAACTGTCACCAATCAAATAAAAGAATACTTATGATACTATATCTATTTAATTATGCATTTTAAAGCCACATCATCAATCCATGTTTAATAATAAAAATATTGGTTTAATAGTATCAATAATGCAATAGAATATAAGCTACTAAATTTATTCTACATATAGAACAAAATTGACATACTTTGTAATGAGCTTTCCCAGCAACTTATTGTCAATTCTTCTGCATTTATCCTAAAGATAAATATGTATTTTTGTTGAAAAATTTATTTTGGTGAAATATATATTTTAAGCAAATATCAATTTAACATGTTTTTTTAATGGTAATGTATCCAGGTTTTTTTGTACTTCAATACATTTAAATTTATAATTTGCCAAAATATAATCTATATACATAAGTTCAAGATTCGTAAAATGAGTCACAGATGATAATTTAATGAAATTATTTGTCAGTAATGACATGTAAACTAGTAGGCATTTTTTTCTTATCTTGTCTGCAGACATATTATAATCGTAAGGCCATAAGCATGAGCTGGAAAGAACTAAACATGTTCTAGGATACAGGGTTGAAAAGGATATAGGTAGTCTAGGGTTTAGGTGACTCATACTAAAACTGGGACACAAAATGATTACCCAAGGTAAGATCTGATTGTAAGGATTTCCAAAGCTTGCATTCACCTGGAATGCAACAGTGTCCGACCCTCCACCGGAGACCACCTTCCATCTGCCTGGTCTCGGACTGTACTCACACACCACCGGTGTTGATTGTTGAGTTTCCCCCTCGGTCAGTGACGAGGCAGATGGAAGGTCGAACAGGGGTCCCCAGCGCCTAGCCTATGCTTGCTTAGGGCTCCCCCCACCCCCCTACCCCCCCACCCCCTACCACCCCCACCACCCCCACTGAGCACGGCACCAATGTTAGTTTTTGCAGGTGAATGGAATCTCAACACCGGGAGTAGCACACTAGAGTTTATTACAGCAGCAGAGGATAGGGGCTGAAGGGAGCAGAGAGAGAAGAGGAGGAAGGGGCGGGGGCTCTTGTGAGCCCTTTCATTAAAAGGGTGGACGGGTCCAAGCTTCCTTTGCAGTCGGCCAGAGCAGAAGCCAAAGTAATAAACAAAGGGCCCCAGGCAGTCTTCTTGGAAACCAGGTAAACAAAAGATCTTTCAACTTGGAAGTTTAAGCAGCCACTCCCTGAGGATGCATTGCAGGTAAAACAAAGACCATTCCCCACCCCCCTGCAGGAATCCAGGTCGGCAAAATACAGGACACTTTAATCCTTTCTCTTTACCAGACCTAGCTAGGATCTGCAGACGTTAACATGCAGGCAGCAGACAATAAAATCCCTTAGCAGAAGAAAGAAACTATTCACACAACCCAGCTAACTCAAGGTTTACTTCCAAACTCTTTCCCCTTAGTCTGTCACTCCCAAAGCTCTATCACTGCAGACAAAGAGCTTGCCCCTTATGATGAAAACTGGTTCTACACACGAGCTGCTTCCACAGCATGGCATCTGTACCTTCGAGGTGGTGCTGGGGTTGGCTCCATGACCAAGATCTACGGAGGACGGCAGGCAGAGAAACGGTGTCAGGCCCAGCCACTTCAGCAGAGGCTCCAAGAGTGTGGCCCGCCGGGTCCTCCAAGCCCTGGAGGGGCTGAAAATGGTAGAAAAGCACCAGGATGGGGGCCGCAAGCTAACACCTCAGGGACAGAGCGATCTGGACAGGATTGCCGGACAGGTGGCAGCTGCCAACAAGAAGCATTAGAACAAAGGCTGCTGGGTTAATAAATTGCCTCATTCATAAAAAAAAAAAAAAAAAAAATAGAATTCCTTAGTAAAAGAAAAGAACCATTCACACACCCAGCTAACTCAAGGTTTACTTCCAAATTCCTTTCCCTTTAGTCACTCCCAAAGCTCTATCACAAACCCATTTTTTTTCCAAGCTCCAGGAAACAAACTTCACAGCCCTATGAGTTTTAACAGATAGTATATACTAGTGATATATTCTAAAATAGAGTATATCTGGAGAGATGTAAAATATAGAATATAATTCTGACCTGCAGTGCTTATACAGCTTTGTGAAATCTCTTACACTAATTATTTTCCTAATAGAATTCTTGAGAACCTAATTACAAATCTTCTGAATATTTATTCTGAGTCTTTGATATCATGAATAAAATGTAATATGGTGCAGAAGGAGAAAGTAGAAATTGCATGGGACTTCCAGGTTTATCCAGTCCAAAATGTGATCTACAGCTAAAGCATGACACAAAGTCCTTCACCTATGTGTGGGATATTTAATCATATCTTGAACCCCAAGTTTGTTTTTGCATTAATTAAATAAAATGAACCTTGGGTCAAGAGGTGGAACCAGCAACTACCTGACAGAAAGTAATCCAAGAGAGTCAGAGGGAGTCTAGAAGATGATTAGAGAAATGCACCGGAAGTAGTAGGGAGGGACTTTAGTGTGATGGTCTTTCTTTCTTGGTTTGTCAGAGCAGAACTCTCTGATATTTAGGCAATGAGAAAAAGTAAGCTAGTTGCTCCTCAACCTCTCTGAGCTCATAGGTTTCTTTTCTTTTCTTTTTCTTTTTCTTTTTTTTGAGGGCAATTGGTCTGTAATTTTCCTTCTTTGTTGCGTCTTTGAGTGGCTTGGGTATTAGGGTAATTGTGGCCTCATAAAAAGAATTTGGCAATATTCTTTCAGTTTCTACTGTGTGAAACAGTTTGAGGAGTAATGGTAGTAATTCTTCTTTGAATGTCTGGTAGAATTATGCACTGAAACCATATGGATTTGAGGTTTTTTTACTTGGGAGACTTTTAATCACAGTTTCAATTTCCTTTATGGTTATAGTTCTGTTTAGGTAATTAATCTGGTCTTTATTTAATTTTGGTAAATGGTACCTGTCCAGAAAGCTGTCCATTTTTTCTATGTTTTCCATTTTGTGGAATATAGATTTTCAAAGTATAACCTGATAATTCTCCAGATTTCCTGGGGGTCTGTTGTTATGTTTCCCTTTTCATTTCTGATTTTGTTGATTTGGATACTCTCTCTCTGTCTTTTGGTTAGTTTGGATAAAAGGTTATTTATCTTGTTGACTTTCTCAAAGAACCAACTCTTCCATTCATGTATCTTTGTACTGTTCTTTTTGTTTCAATTGTGTTGATTTCAGCTCTAAGTTTGATTATTTCCTGCCATCTACTCCTTCTAGGTGTGTTTGCTTCTAATTGTTCTAAGGCTTTCAGCTGTGCTGTTAGTTCTTTAGTATGGGATTTCTCTAGGTTTTTCTTTTTTTTATTTTATATTTATCAAGAAAAACAGTAAATTGAATTTAAAATGCTGATAAGTTAACAATAATTATAAAGAAAATAAAAATCATAAGCATGACTTATCAAGGGTGATAATGCAAATAATTTGCTACACATAATATTGCTTTGTGTTCAGCTTTCCCTCTGGATTTTTTTTTTCCTAACCCTGTATATCCCCATGCAAGGTCTCTTCCCCCTCCCGCCATATCAGGTCCTTTTTTCTTTCTCCACAACTCCCCATCCCCTCCCTGGGTAGGCTGCAGACAGTCCCATCCATGGTCCCACTGATCCAATAAAGCTTAGTTCAGTCTCCCCTCCTGGCAAATCCAGTTTTGTTCCCCCTCCCTCAAGAGTGAGTCAGGTGTTCCTATAGGTGTGGTGGGATCCGAAGGGTCAGTCCAGGGTGTTTCTGATTCTAAGCTGTTTAGTGGCTGTGGTTTGCAGCTTGGGCATGCTTGGCTTTTTTCTTGTTAGTTTGTTTAGAGACCACTAATGAGTGAGTACATCCCCTGCTTATCTTTCTGGGTTTGTGATACCTCGCTCAGGAGGATATTCTCCAAATCCATCCATTTGCCTGCAAATTTTAGGTTTCTACCCCAGCCTTTGGCACCTGAGTCTTATTGATAAATAGAATGATATAGATTCAGATAAAAACTACATGATGCAGATCTAGAGGGATAGAAAACTTCTGCCATGCTAATGCCTGAGAAGTGGGCTATTAGCAGCACAGGCATGTTTACTCTCTGAAATAGCAATGAATTCAATTGCAAGTGCTGTGCTGATGGAAAAAACAACACACCCACACTAGCTATAAAGATACTTTTGTTTTTATTATCTCTTGGTTTTTGGAAGACTTCATAGTATTATATAGAGCTCTTTCTCTTGACAGATCAAAGAGTAATAGAGAAAAGAACACCTCTATGTCCCTGATGTCTAAAGTATGCCATTTCTTTACAAGAAGTGATCCAATTAGTTGATCACCCTACCTGCTTTCTGTAACATTTGCACATTATATAAAATGTCATATCTGAATCATTATCATCTTCAAACACTGTACTAGACAGTCAGTTTTGGTTGTCATGGCATCTAACATGGCCCTCTGAACAGCATCTTTCTATACATAGATTCTTAGGCATTTCTATTATTTTTGTGCTATTAGTAATCTCTAATGCTTTAAGATTACCATTTCAACATAATAAGCTAAGGTTATAAAAAAACAAATATAGGTAAATAAAAAATAATAAAATTAATACCATTGTCCATTATTTTCTGTTTTTGTAAAGCTTTGAATTAAATCTGAAAAAATAATAAGAAATGTTTAAATATGCTTTATAACAAAGTGATAAACAACATTAGCTAACATGATTTCTAGATAATTTTATCTCATCAAATTACAAGCAATAAACTTCTCCAGTGTGGTCAAACACACTCAGTCTAAGCTATCCATATATAAAGATTATAAATTTGGTCATATGATCAGCTGTACATTGTTTAATCATTAAATACACTGAATAAATTTCAATTCCCCAGTACAGCATAAAAAATTATGTTTGCTTGAGTTGAACTGAAGCATGGATTCTTCATACATACACATACACACACACATTCATACAGACAAGGAGAACATACATATGTGTGTGTGTGTGTGTGTGTGTGTCCCCTACCAACAGAGGAAACAAAACATACAGCTATGAAGAGACAAAGGAAGACCAAAGCTAGAGGGTTAAATGGAGAAGAGGAGTGGAAGTGGGGTGAGAGAGGGAAGAAATGGAGGGACAACTTACATCAAGGGCTTTTTGAAGTGTCATATAGAACCTACTATGTAAAGTTTCCTACAATTCATGGATATATGAAAAAAATCATAGAGTTACTGAGTAAAGGAGATATAGTGATCTTATAAACAAGCCCCCATAGGCACAAAGGAAGTGACACTATTAGAAGACATGGCCTTTTTGGAGTATGTATGGCTTTGTGGGAAGAAGTGCATCACTAAGGAGTAGGTTTTGAGGTCTCAGAAGCTCAAGCCAGGTCTAGTGTAACATTCTCTTCCTTCAGCCTGCTGATTTTGATGTAGAACTCTGAGTTCTTTCTCCAGCACTGTATCTTCCACAACGCTGTCTGTCATCACCAACAATGTACTAATTCTCTGAAATTATAAGCCAGTCCCAATTAAATATTTTCTTTTATAAAAGTTTCTATTTCCATGGTGTGTCTTTACAGAAATAAAACCCTAAGACAGGGAAAACAATGTCCAAACTAGGGCGCCAATTTTCCCCTGTGAGCAGGGTCTTCAGCATGGACCTGAACGTGGGAAGGAAGCAAATGAAAGGCAGGAACACAAAGAACGGAAGGACAAGACAAATCTCTCTGTTAAAGTCCTTCTAAGCTTTATTATTTCAGCCAATATTTATACAGAATCTCTGCCATGCAGGTAGCTGGGAGGAAAGGGGTGGAATATTCAAAACAATGTGGCAAGCCTGTGAGGGGAAGTAACAGGGTAGAATTGATATGGAAATCTATCTGTTATCAGTTGAAGGCCTGGAGGATGTCACCTGCTGGTCTGAGGGAATCAGGGGAAACCACCTGGAGTCATGGTTTAGCTAAAAACAATAAGAGTGTAGTCTTCTGGCAAATAGCTATCTGTAGGAGCTAACTTATAAAATATGGCTAAGTTAGACTTTGGCTCCCAACACTTTTATAAAAGTGTCTATTTCCATGGTGTGTCTTTACAAAAATAAAACCCTAAGACAGGGAAAACAATGTCCAAACTAGACAAGCTTTTGCCACCAAGTGAAGCCCCAAGTTTCTCAAATGTGCTACATCTATTTGAATCATTGGTCACATGGCACTATGGAAATTGCTAAACATTTTAAGCTATGCCAATGCTATTGTTTGCTATCTAAAAACTGATGGTTTGGGGTGGGGGGATGTCTGAGGTCACTCAGAGATTAACTATAACCAAAAATAAAATTTAGTAACGGAAGGAAGCTTTTTAATTAGGCACTAGTATCCAGGGTGGGGCCAGGAACCTGAAAACATTCCCAAGATCCAGTGCATAGCCGTATCAACCAGAGCTTATAAATAAAAACAAAACCCATAAGATTACATGTATTCTTAATTTAACATATATGTCCTATATTTGTCAGTCTTTTCTTCTTGAGAAAAGTAAGCAGTTTCAATTATAAAAACAGAAAAATAGTTAATCTTATGGCCTAGTGTTTTGCTAGGTCAGCAAATTTTACAAGATCAGTCAATTCAAGAATAGTCTTTATGTCCGGAAATAAAGGGAAGGGGATTAACAGGGCATAGACTATACAAGCTAGGGACTTTCATGCTAAAGGCTTTCTTTTAATTTCTTTTTAGTCCCTCAAATTGCAATTTTACATTTTAAATGTAATGTAAATCATCACAATAGGCAGGCCCTATTGCTGAAGATAAAATTTATATAACACTTCAAACACAGAGAAATTTAGATCTTTCACCCCAACGGACTAGTGTTTATGGTACTAGAAAGAACTCTGCATGCTACTAGAAGAGATATTTAAACAGAAAGCTAGCTATAGATCCCACACTTTACCATAGCAACCTGTCTACATGACATATTGCTACAATAGTGGTACAAATATGGTTGAAGTAATCAGCTACTATTTGATTGTATTTAAGGCCCATTCCAGAAGACAGACCCTATGCCTGATACTGCTCAGGTGGTCAAGAACCTAAAATTATATTAGGCATGAACCTAAGGGTCCTGAGGCTAGATCATGTTAATCAGCAGCCTTGTAGCTGAGGTGGCCATTTCTTTCCATGATATTTCAGGAGATCCTCCTTGATCAAACTTTATTTTCTTTAAACAGAAATAAATCTATAACCTCTTGATTTCTATGAAAAAAAAAAAAAACTTCTCTAAAGTAACATATCTTTTGGCTTTAATTTTGAGATCAAGGCATTTATATAACATATATGTTAGATTAATCTAGTGGCATTTATAATTAAATATCTTTTAACACCTTTTCCACCTTCTTTTGCAGTCAAAACCTCAAAGACCAGACAGTAGCATACAGTATCTGGATGCTGTGTGTATACTCTCTCTTTACATGGCCTACAAATATATTTTTTTACTTTATTTTTAAGGACTTTATTATTTTTCTTTTTTTCTTCAAAGCCTACATATATTTTTAAACACTTTTAAACCTTTAAACTTTTTAAAACATGTAGAGTTTTTTTTTTTAAATCTGTCTTTACTGTATGTCTCTTATCTTTTTCTATTTCTGACCACACATTTAATCTAATAAGATGTGGCTAGGAGTAAAGGCTTGACTAGGGTAGCTGGCTGGCTCTACACAGGTCCTTAGTCTAGCTTTTTAGCAGAGGTGCTGGCAGAAGCCATATTTACCACCCCAACTCTGGGCAATTTTAGGGTTCACACTGTCACTAAATAGAGCACTGTAACCCAATGTTCAGGATCTCCCTTTATATTTTTGACAGCAGTACCTTAAGAGCTCACAGTTTTTGCTCCTAGGACTGAGTCAAGAAGTCTCACTTTAATGAGTCACAACTCTGTTTACAACCAGCAAAGACCATCTCAGAAACACTAATACCAGGAAGCCATCTTTAATTCTCTTCCTCTTTTGTCTGTAAGTACAGAAACCTTAAATCCATCACATGCAGCTCATATTTTTCCTGAGGCTCTTGTGAGACTTTGAGAACTGGCCTTGTTGCAGCTTAATCTGTACTCCAAAAGTACAACACTTTGTAATTTAAGCTCTCATGCCGTACCAGGGCATCTCTGTGCCATGGCCCACTCAGGAGACACAACCCAAAGCTGTTTATGGTTCTATTTCTGTCATGTAGAACCCTCTCTCAGGTTTTATTTGTATGTATATGTTCCTCATTGGAACTCCATTTGTAGTATGAAGTTTCTGGCCCTAATTAGCCCAAGATCTGGATCAGCAGTACCCAAAAAATCACACCAAGTTTTACATTAATTGTAAACTTTTCAGCCTATGGCTCAGATTTATTGGTAGCTAGCTCTCTTATCTTAACCCATTTCTAGTAATCTATGCTTTGCCATGTGGCTTGTAGCTTACCTGTACTTTAATATCTTGCTCTCACATGGGCAGCTTACAGTACCTGTCTGACTCAGCCTAATCTATGCTTGGATTGCCTGCCTGCCTGTAAGCTGCTTTGCCATAGGCCAAAACAGATTTTTTTATTATCCAGTGGTAATTCACAGCACAAAAAAGACATCCCACATCACACAAAACCTGCACAGGTCCAAAGATAGAGACCTAGTGAAGAAATGGGCAAGTGGACATGGGCTTCAATCTCTAATCCAGAAGCTATTTACAACTGACATGCCCTGGCAAAAGAAAGATAAGATTTTTTTCCATTGGAGTCTCACTGGAGACTATTTTAAGTGGTCTATTTACCCCACTTAAAGATAAGTCTCATGTCTAGCAGTAGATGACCAACACATAATAAACTCAATAGTATTTCTTATAGATATTTTGTTTTATATTGCTTTATTTGAATATGAGGGTTTTCTGACTTTATTATTATTATTATTATTATTATTAACAAAGAAGTCACACTTTCTATCCTTGTATATCCTTATTCAAGGTCCCTTCCCCCTCCCACCACATCAGGTCATTCTTTCTTCTCCACAATTCCCCATCTCCTCCCTGGGCAGACTGTAGGCAGTCCCATGGTCGCATTGACTCAATCTTGCTTAGTTCAGTATCCACTCATGGCAGATCCAGTTTTTTCTCCCCAACCTCAAGACTGAGTCAGGTGTTGAATATGAGGGGTTTTTTTTGTTTTGTTTTGTTTTTTTGTCTTACGGATCTTTTGTTTATATGCCATGATTTCCACTTTTGTAGGTTTTTAAAATTTTGTTTGTGTGCGTTTCTTCTGTTTTATTTATTTTTTTTTTGCTTTTGTTTTGTTTTATATTTTAATTCTGGGATTTTTTTCCTATTTGTTTTCTAAACAGAGAGATAAAGAAAGGATCTGGAGTTGAGTATGTGGGGAGTTGCATAGGATCTGGAAGAAGTTGGAAGAGGAAATTCTAACCATTATCAGAATATATTGCCTAAAATTTATTCAATAAAAAGGTAAAATAAAGCATTTTCACTTAAATATAAAATAATAAAGGAAAAGTCAATATATATAACCAACAGATATGCCTTTTATAAGAAAATTTTAAAATTAAGATCATGCCATATCGCAATGGACTAATACTATACTCAAAGATTTAATAAATATAAAATAAAAAGGCAGGTATAGATTTTAGAGGAATATAGTCCATTCTGTGGAAAAAAATGTTAAAAAATAATAAGAATATATTGAGTGAAATAAATACCATAAATTTAGACAAGATCAGGTTTGATATCTCTCCAAAAGAACCTAAAAAGTAGCATGTGTGGAGAAATGAGATTTACTTCATGTATTGTTTATACAGTTCCCATGTTCATGACAAAAGTCATTATTGGACAGATCAATGAATATCAGCAGCTATGTTTATTAGTATTGTCTTCCTTCACAAGGAATACGCAACAATGGTTGGGAAATAGAAGTACTGGACCAATGCTAGTCAACCAAACCTGTCTGTACTCTCATCCAACTTGTTCTGCAGTTGCATTACCCTGACCACATGACCTTAGTGCAGTGAAACAAAATACTTAGACAAAACAAGAAAATTCTGATTCCTATAAATTGACATTTCTATCCTGACAACCAGTTTCCAAATGACTAGTCAGAGTTTTATATTGTTTAAAAATATTAGGTCTATAAATCAGGCTTATTAGTAACTAGCTCTTAAATTTAAATTAACCCATTTTTATTTATCTTTTGATGAATATATTTTGATAATAGGGTCATAGTTTCACCTGTCCTCAGGCATCTTGCTTCTTGGGCTCCCTGGCATTTCTCCCAGTGCTACCCCTCTTCATTATCCCACCTAATTTTATTGTGCCTTTATATAAATCAGTCAGCTTTTATTATTATTAACCAGTGATAGTAAAATATATTCACAGCATACAGAAAGATTATCCCACAGCAGACTCCTATGTCTGAAACATATTGAGAGCCTCCTAATGAACAGATAACATTTATTTCCACAATGCTCTATCCAGTACATAAGTGAACTAACCCTTTGTAAAAAAAATTACTATGGCTGTAACTATTGCTAAATAAGAGACAGTGAATTATAAAGAAATGAAAAAATATGCAAGGGTATTCCCACATAATGTATGCCTTAAAGCTAGGCACAAGAAGAAACTCTAAATAAAATCTTAGACAAATAAAAGCAAATGAAGAAAATGTTTTTAAACTAAAAATTACAAGAATTTCTATTACCAAATGATAAATTACAAGATTTCTCTGTAAATTCCCTGTGGTCCCAGATAAAGAAATCCCTTGACACTTGACTAGATAAGCAGGAAACCTATTTAGAGAGCACCATAGAACTCAATTGAAAGCTCAGGTGATAGCTAGGGTTCAGGACACTCTAAGATGTTCTTCTGCCTCAGAATGCTATATGCATCTGGGGGGTTTAGCCTATACCTTATATATGTTTCTTGCTAGCAGCACCTTTTAGTATGACACATTTAATCTAATTCTACTCTTATTTGTTTTGGTTTTTTGTGGTTGTAGCATTATTATTAGTAGTAGTAGTATCTTTTTTTTAGATAGGGTCTCACTGTGCAGTTCTGGCTGTCCTGTAAATCCCTACGTACATCAGTCTGACTTTGAACTCACAGTGGTCTGCTCTCTTCTGTTTCTTGAGTGCTGGAATTAAAGATATGCACTATTATTTCTGACTTAATTCAATGCTTGAAATGTTTTTAGGTCCCCACTGAATTCTTCATAAACACACAAAACTACTAGGAGGACCTGCTGGTCAGAGGTAAGAGTCTATCATGTCCTGGAAGCTCTCTCCTAGCCTCGCAACATGAAGGATTCCCTCACTCTCCAGTGATGCTTTCTGTTTTCCACCTGCCCTTGTGTGGAAGCCCTGATGTGACTTATATCAAAGATGACCCTTGACATAGTTTTCTACAAATGTTCTTACCCAGCTAGCCACATAGTAATTAAGTAACATGGGTTTAATACATAAACCTGAGTTAGTATTCTGCCACTAACTCAGGTTTATGATAGAAGCATGCTACTTTATGCAAATTAGGGTTTTTCTCCAGGCTTTCTTATCCTATATAGTTCCTATACAGTGGAATAAATTTGAATTGTCTAACTAAAGTCATCTTCTGGAGGACTATCTCCATTATATTCACAGTAATCCAAGCCCTGTTCCTTTGTTCTGTTCCCTCTATCCTATGGACCAGTAGCAAAAATTATCTGAGAAAGGAGAAACACACACACACACACACACACACACACACACACACACACGTATGCACGCACACACATATGCACATGTATGTCATGATAACAAAAGTGACACTACTCAAGGGAAAAAGCTTTGTTTTGACTCAGTATTAGGCATAACCACCATTGTAGAGAATTCACAGATCCAGGGGCTTGGGGTAGCTGCTCACATTGCACATGTAGTCAAGAAGTAGAGAGAGACTAATTTGTATTTTCACCTCCCTTTCTCCTTTTTGTGAAGTTCAGATTCTCAGCCTAAGGAATGGCGCTACCCACCATTATTCTCAAGATAATCCCCAGTTGGCTTTCCTAGGAGCTTGACTCCTGGGTGTTTCTAGATTTCTTTAGGTTGACAATTGGAAAATAGTGAGAAGTAGTGAATATGCCAATACCTTTCATAAGTAAAGAAAATTCTAAATGAATTTCAATACTATATACAATAATATATGATAAGTCATTGAAAAGAGAGCAGACTTCTGCTTTGTGTAATATCTAACTATATTCTTTATTCACATGTAAATATGTACATAAAGAAGCAAATATTTAAATATTAAAATATACAGATATATAATGTGAATTCTTAAAAATTAGAATACATAAAAGGAGAGAAAATGTTATGTCAATAAAACTTTTAGTAAAAACTAAAAGCTCAAACTATTTTAGATACATTTATTATCTTTTGAGTTATATTGTACTTCTGAGATACATGGCTAGAATCTGTAGCCCTTGCTTGAGTTCAATAAACTCTATTAAATATCTGATTATTCTACTTTACTCTGGAATCATATCATGTGAACTTTAAAAGAAAACAAGAAAGATGGAGTCCAATGCCACAGATAAGAAATGGACAGAATCCAGGTTAGAGAATTTATAAAGGAGTCAGGTTTATTTCTAAATTAAATACTACTTAGTTGCAGGTGGTTGTGTCAGAGGGCCACCAAATAGCAGTTGATTTCAGGGTGTAAGCCTACCTATCTTCAAGGGTAACTCCTTGATAGATGAGTCTCAGATAGGCAAAGCCCAGAGACCCCAGACTTCAGAATGTCTTTAGCTTCTGCTTTACCTTTATTTGTTTACTGCTGCTATATTTCTCTGGTACCTGACATGGTGTAAGATCGCCACTCCCTGTAATGTAGTGTATTATCTCACGAAAACATTCCATTCTGCTGGGCATTTTAAATTGTGGATTATTATGGGGCTGGAGAGATGGCTCAGCCGTTAAAGGCTAGGCTCACAACCATAAATTGTGGATTATTATGAAGATAATTACTTCTTATGCTATATTGTCTACTTGATAATAATAATGTAAGTTTAAATAGATCTTTCATAAATAAAATAAATACAAGGAAGTTTCATACAGCTAGAATACATAAGTTTCTGCTGAGGAGCTCTACAAACTGTGGCTTCAGTTAATAATAATAATAATAATACACAGTTGAATTCTGGTAGCTAGCTTAAATTCTTTTAACCTTAAGACAAATAAAATTAGACACTTTTGTCTTTTATCTCTAGCTTATTTTATTTACCACAAAATTAATTTGGCACAAAATACGGTGTATCTTTCTTTTAAAATACATTAGACTACACTGTGATAAAAAAAATACAACAAAATTGAAGCTTTGTTATCAGTTATCACTTCTAAAGGATTTTAAACTGATGAATATTTCCTGGCAATGTAATCTATTTCCATACTATTTACATACTTGTTTTACTTTTAATGATTTACAAAGGAACATGTTATAAAAAGTTGTTCTTCATAAATACTTAATGATGCAATGAACATCCATATCTGCTCCTCATTTCACTTATTTATAACATATGGTTTTAAAGGTTTCATGAAATAGACACAACATTAATTTTGGTAATTACTGCCCACAGTGGAAATCTTTTGGTTCAACACGAAATAATTTACTTTGTAATATGAAGCTTCATTCTCAGCCTAGAGAAACAGAAATGTTTGATCTTCCAACATCAACACTCTAGCTACTGATCCACTGGTTTTGCAGAATTGTGCATGTGTTTGGTACCAAAAGCACGAGTTGAAACATTATAACTTTTTCTATCATATAGTGAAATATTTAATTCATTTATTACTTTCTCCATCTTTTCCATATTCTCATCATATTCAAATACTTATTTTTATTTTTTTCTTTAATTTTCTAAGTTTAATCAGAGCTATTTTAAATTATCATGGACTTAGGTGCTTATGTGATGAGTTTAATATTTTGATCACATGTTTCTATGTTTTTAATTTTATTTCATGCATGAAGATATCGTCCTCATCTAAGCAGAGTTTACCCCTAAAAGGAAGATAGATTTCAAATTAGGAACACCCTTCTAGTCAGGGATTCATTTGTTGCAGAGCCCAGACCACCTCATTTTGTAAAATGAAATGGAGAGAGATT
Source organism: Sigmodon hispidus (assembly GCA_004025045.1). Taxonomy (NCBI): domain Eukaryota; kingdom Metazoa; phylum Chordata; class Mammalia; order Rodentia; family Cricetidae; genus Sigmodon; species Sigmodon hispidus. Next base: position 19,471 of record PVIH01024060.1, read on the forward strand.
AAGGCAAAATCCACAGAATCTGCCCCAATAATACTTATTTTGAATCCACAACACTTCTGTGACAGTATATAAATCTCTGCTTTACATTTTTTTATTGCACAAGAATATTGGGCCTAGTTATTGCTTGCCTTTATTACAGAAGTACTTAATCTTTAGCTTTCAAATTTTTGCTTTTTCAAATAATTCTATGAAGCTATTAAGAGTTCCGTCAGTTTCTCTGCTTCTGGGTATTTTGAAAATCTGCAATGCCTTACAATAAAAAATAATAACTATAGAATATCTTCTGATAAAATTCTGTTTTATTGGGACTTGTGTCTCCTCTAAACTTGGTTGCTACAAAAATTGCCCACTGCTTTCACATCTGTCTTCTCAAGTTAACTCAGTGGGAACATCCATCTACCAGAAATTAGCTGGTCCCTCAGACCTAGAAGCTGAATTTGTATTAAGAAAAAAAAATAAAAATAAACTGTGGCTGGCTTGATACTCTTAGGAAATTCTGATTTCCTGGAGGTTTATTGTTTCAATGATCTGATGAAACCTGTCTCTTCAGATCACCTTCATTTCTGGCAGGCTGGATACATTTATCCACTTTCTGTTTTAGCACTCTAGTCTTGAAGTAGAACATGTGAATGCCTAAGGTAAGTATGAAAAACAGAACACAAATTATGGTGATATATTATACATTTAATAAAAATAGTCTGGAATATCAGAGGACAGAGCCATGAACAGAGATAAGCCATGAAGGTCAATAAGTGGTGACTTGTGCTTTTAATCCTAGCACTTAGGAGACAGAGATCCAGATTTTTGGGAGTTCAAGACCAAACAGTTCCAGACAGTGATGGTGCCCAACTTGGGCCTCAAACACATGACCCTGAGATCAAGAGTCTCATGCTTTAGCAATGAACTAGGAGAGAGAGGTAACAAACCACAGCCAATTCTCACCTAGCAAACTCCTCAAACCAAAGAGGGTAGTACCCATCTTCATGAGTTCTCAGACTGACTTGGTACACAGCCAAAAGGTGAGAACTTCTGCCTTCTATTTCTTTTCCCACCCAGTTATTTTACTTCATCATTTTAACATTCTTAGAGCTAGAATTAAAGGTGTATGCCACCACCAGGCTCCATTTGGCCTTGAACTCACAGAGATTCAGGGGATCTCTGCCTCCCAAGTACTGGAATTAAAGGCATAAGTCATCATTCCTTGACTTTCATAGCTTGGTTCTGTGGGTGTCTCTGTTCTCTCATATTGCAGACTATTTTTATTAAATATATAATGTATCACCACAGCAAGTAGCACCAAGTTAGTGCCAAGTAGCCATGTATAAGAGTAAATTTTCATAACCTCTTGGCTTTAGTGCCTTTTAGAAGGGCTGAAATAAGCAACTCCATCTTTTTGCTTTAAGGCAGGATATGGTCTAGAAGCCTTGGCTGGTCTCAAATTTACAATCTTCCTGTTTTGGGGCTATGAGCAAAAGCATGTTATCCCCCTCCCTTTAGTCTGAACAATATTCTCTAAAGACGTTGCTTATTAACTGTTTGGTGGTTAGTTCTCCATTGTCCCATGATGGTAGACAAACAACATTTGGACAAGGAGGTTAAGGAACAAAAGTAAAAAATTAATGTTGATAAGACCTTTCTGCCAGACTTAGCATCTAAAATATAGAAGAAAATTCTCTTTGGTTGAGGATAGTTGAAGCACATTCTGCTTACTCTGTGGATAATGTCCCCGAATCTCAAAACATTAAAGTTTCTTTGCCAGAAGCTTCATTTCTGTGTAATGTTAATAGAAAATTTAGTTCCAAGCTTTACAAAACACAACTAGCAAGTAAAACACAAGTTAGCTATAAAGCTTTCTAAATCTGCAGCTGCCAAGTAAAACATACCATTTATCTGTGAGACATGGAAAAACAGCAAATACAAGTAAAACTATTTTTAAAATTATGTAATTTTATACAGATTTTAAAATATACAACACCATCATTTAGAAGGTTTTTTTTTTTTTAAGCTTGTACAACAATGTACTATTTATTGAACTTAGAAAGAACTTAATTTTTTTTTACTTCAAAATTTCAGTCTAATGAGCTGAAATCATAAGTCTAAAACACTGGCACCTTTTACTTACTAATCATAAGTTATCCTGTTCAGGGAATTAATTACATTAACATTTTCACAAAAAAGATTAAAAAAAAAAAAAAGCACAGTTAAGTCATGCATGGGCTTTACAGGAATCAATTTCTTTTCTTTTAGCCACTTCAGGTTGAGACAGTGTTTCTTGCAGTCCTGGCTGGCCTGAAACTTGTGGTCCTTCTGCCTCTACTTCCAAGTGCTGAGATTAGTTTTGTGCCCTCACATATGGCTAAGAACCAATTTCTTATTTTTGGTGTTTTCTAGCCTCCCCTCCACTGGCTCCTTTTTTTACATTTATTTTTAAAGCTAGGAACTTGCTATGCAGTCTTGGCTGGCTTCAAACTTTTGAGCCTCTTGCCTTAGCTTTCTGAACACTGTGTGTGCCATCACATCCTGCAGAAAACAAAATTTTGTTGTTGTTTTTTTAAACTAAGTCTTGACCAAGTTTTACTTTACTATCCCAGAAAAGAGAATTTTCCTTCAATGATGTTTATAACAATTTTCTTTCTTTTTAATGTAAGATAAACCATAAAATACAAAAGAAATAAAAATCTATAGTAGAAACACCTTGTTCGTAGTTTCAACTGCCTCTATCAAACTTCTTCTAGGAAAGGGAAAATGTATCCAGTGTACAAATGAGTTAACATACAATTTATTTTTCTATGGTAACAGATTTTCAAATTGAACTTTTAAGGTACATTTAACTACAAAAGATTAAATAAGTACTTATAAAATATATTTGCCCTAAAATGGTTAAGCATATAAAGTTGTAATGCCCATTTCAACAGTACATTACACATCACATACATTATTTAAAGGATATTTCTTTCCATTAATAATGTAGAAAAAACCCACAATGTTTATTGCTTATATCAAGTGCAGGTTAAAATTCAGAAAGCCTCCAAAACCAATCCTTATGATAAAGGATTTCTCAATATTAGTCAGTGAAACATGATTATCGACATGTGTGAACACAGCTGTAAGATGTAACAGTTTTCAACAAGCAAGTTTGTCTTTATTTTGAGTCATTGACAGTTTGGGTCTCAGAGGAACCTGCAGTGATGAGTCCTGAGATGCTGGGGCTTGTGACTGTAAATATCCCTTATCTGGTTGAAGTCTAGTCTACTACAACATTTTGGGGGTATGAGGCATTTGCTAACAAACCCTTGAGATTAATGCAGCACTGTCAGCTACTAGTGCAGAAAGGTGCTGGGTAAAACTGTTTATTTACAGGACATTTCACTGTAAAAACAGTGTCCAGCCAACCAAAGCGCCAACCAAAATGACTGACACAAACCCCATCCTAGTGAAAATAGGTTGCCAATATAACCACCTTTTTCTTTTTCGTTCAGTTTCACTTAGCCTCTGTTTCATCTGCTGCACCTTCTGAGCTGTAGTAGCCTTTCTGTCCTCCCGAATACGTTTCCGTAGAATACTCTCACTGTTCTCTTCCACAGTATCTTGCATCTTGGAAGAAAGTGCTGTTAGTTTTTCCTCTTCTGAACCTATTCTCTTTCCATTGTACTTTTCAGTCATTGTCCTGTTTTGTGAATGATCACAAACAGGAGACAAATCTTCTTTAGAGAGTTCTCGCCACCGTTTCTGTATATTTGAATCTCCTTGTGTATACTTGGCTCCTTCTATTATGGCCATATACGAAAATCTGAGCTGGTCCGGTGTCTGAATAAGTCCCATTCAATACTTTCTCATATTCAGTAATACTTGTTTCACATTAACATCCTCTCCTTTTTCCATCAGAACAAGACAGGTGTCTACAAGAGAGAAGGTGCCAGAGCGCCCGATGCCTGCACTGCAGTGGATCACTGCAGGTCCATGGTCAGGGTTCAAAGAGCCAGACTCTCTAACTTTAAACAAGAAATTCAGGAATGAAGCTGGTGACTCAGGAACTCCAAAATCTGGCCAGGTGGTATAATGAAAATGAGATATTGTTCTG
>PVIH01024061.1:0-23549 GCA_004025045.1 Sigmodon hispidus
TATTTTGTAAGTCTTTGAAGTGTTTGAAGACTATTTATTTAATTGAAATATATTTTTGTATATTTATAAAAACTTAACTAACATGACTATAAGTTTGTTTATCATAAATGACTATTAATTTGTATTTTTTAATTATATTTTATAATTTTAAATGAGTTATATTAGTATTATATCTTAATTAAGAGTAGAAAAATATAAATAGCATAACAAAATTGACTTTATGTTTATATCAGTGAAATAAAATTTATTTTTTTTAATTATTTTTATATTGTAACTTTTTTTAAATTTTTTTAAAGAAATTGACTATGACCATTAACTGTTTATAATGAAAACAAATATTAATAAGTAATATTTTTTGGGAAATTGGATGAAGTTTTTTTTTGTTATTATTTTTTGTTTCAAAGGACGATAACAATCTCATGGGGTTTTGAAGCTGGATCAATTTAACTGGCTTTTTGGAAGCTGAGAATGTTTATTTAGGTGGCCTTGGTAGATGGAATTACATTTGTCTAGAACCAATTTGTAGATTTTGATCTTTTGTGGAGACAAAAGTAGAAACTCTTTTTTTAAGTAACATATTTTTATAAACAGATTTTAAAGTCAAGACATCTTTAAAATATAAGTTTTGGTTTAACTTAGTAGCCTTAGAAATAAATTGTCTCTTTGTAATTAGCTCATTAAAAGTTAAAAAATTAAAATAAAACACAATAACTATAATCTAGACTTTTTGTTTATTTGTTATTTTTTGTGGCTTTTTTATTTTTTTAAAGGGTTTTTTATCTTTTCTCTCTCTCTCTCTCTCTCTCTCTGAAGTTTATGTGTATTTTATATATATTGTATCTCGTTTAGAGGTTTTGAGAGTCTAAATCTGTCTTATTGAGAATTTTTAATCATTTTTTTAACTCAAAGAGCTTTTAAAATGTCTGTATCACTTTAACTGCTGACTCTGCCCCTTTTGGCAGGGTTTTAGTATGGCAGATAAGCTTGTGCAGCTCTGTAGCTGCCTGCCAGCTATCAGTGCGGACTCAAAAATGTTATCAGAAAAACTTTTTTTAGCTGTTTTTTTTTTTTTTGTTTGTTTGTTTAGTATAAGTAGAAACCTTAAATCAATCACACTTATGTCAATCCTGTTGTGAAACATATGAGTTTAGGCTGTGTGCCACAGACACGCTATTTTTAAATTTTTGTCTGGACACCACGCTGTCTCTGTACCGTAAATCAAGTTAAATATGCAATTTAAAAAACCGTTTTAAACTTTTTTAGGCTTTATGCGGATGTTTGTGCCCCACATTGGATGCCATCTGTTGTATTAAGTTTTTGTCCCCCCCCCCCCGGACCGTTTTGGGTCTGGGGCATTTGCGACCTGGCGCGCATGGGGCACTGGCGGTTTGGAACCTGGTCTGCGCGCCCGCGGCTTTTGACTTCCAAAAGAAATGAAATCACACGCTTATATACTTTAACACTGTTTGGCCCATGTCTTAAGCACATTATTAGCTAGCTCTTTTATCTTAAATCAACCAACTTTCATGAATCTACCTACCACGTGGCTTGCAGCCCGTGGCTCACCTGAATTCTTACATGCTTCTTCTTTGGGGGATGGATGGAGACTGGCAAACTGTATCTTTTTTCTTACCTGCTTGTGCTCTGATTCTCCACCCACTTCTATGGTGCTCTATACAGGCCAAAACAGTTCTTTATTCACAGTACACAGAGAACATTCCTACCACAGTTGGTAGCCATGCTCTTTTAGTGTCTGTATAATGTCTGATCAGAACCCTATTGCTTTCATTGTTTCCATTGAATAGTTTGGTGTTATTCTGATGGATCTGCCTTTATAGGTTATTTGGCCTTTATCCTTTGCAGCTTTTAGTATTTTTTCTTTGTTCTGTAGGTTTAGTAGCTTTATTATATGGTAAGTAGAAATTTTGGGGGGATCTAGTCTATTTGGAGTTCTCTAATCTTCTTATATCTTTATCAGAGTTTCCTTTTTTAGGTTTTAGTTTCCTTTTGAAGTTTTCTTCTATAATTTTGTTAAATATAGTCTGTGCCTTTGAGCTCTATTTTCCTTCTTCAATTTTGATTATTCTTAGGTTTGGTCTTTTATCATGATGTCCTAAATTTCCTAGACATTTTGTGTTTTGACTTTTTTGGTTTTAGTGTTTACTTTTGACTAACATATCTATTTCCATTGAAACTTCCACACCAGTGGTTCTCTCTTACATCTCTAGTATTCTCTTGGTCATGCTTGCATCAGTAGTTCCAGTTTATTTCTTCAGGTTTTCTATTTCCTGAAGTGCCTCAAGTTGTACCTTCCTTTTTGCTTCTATATCATTTTTTTTTCAATTTCCAGAATGATTTTTTAATTTGTTTGGTTTCTTTTTCTTGATTGTCTTTATTTTCTTTCATGATTTGTTAATCTCTTTCAAGTTTTTGTTTCTATTTCCTTCTAATTCTTGAAGAAAATTTTTATTTTCTGTTTTAAGTCTTTTATTATCTTTATAAAGTTGTTTTTAAGGTTGTTTTCTACTGTTTTCCTTTCATTGCCCTGTTTAGGTCTTGATGTTGTAAAACCACCAGCTTCTTCTCAAACTGGATTGTAGTATGTAGAAGAATGCAAATAAATACATACCTATCACCCTACACATAATTCAAATCCAAGTGGATAAAAGACCTCATTATATACCCAGCTACATTGAACTTGATCGAAAAAAAGTGGGAAATAAGCTCCAACACATTGGCAGAGGTGACTAGTTCCTAAATATAACACCACTTCCATAGATACTATGAACAACAATTAATAAGGAGGACCTCCTGAAACTAAGAAGCTTCTGTAAGGCAAAGGACACATTCAATAAGGCAAAATTACAGCAAATAGAATGGGAAAAAAACTTCATCATCCCTACATCTCAGAGGACTGATCTCTAAAATATATTGAGAACTCTAGAAATTAGAGCCTCAAAACATAAATAGCACAACTTAAAATGTTGTTCATAGATAAAAAGGGAATTATCAACAGAAGTGCAAATGGCTGAAAGGCACTTAAAAATTCCTCAACATCTTTAGCCACCAAAAAAATGAAAACCAAAACAACTTTGAGATACTACCTTACACCTGTCAAAATGGCTAAGACCAATGCTGGAGAGGGTGCAGAATAAGGGGAACACTCCTTCATTATTGATGGGAGTGTAATCTTGCATAGACACTCTGGATTGCAGCATGGAGGTTTCTCTAAAATGTGGGAATCAGTCTCCCCAAGGATCTAGCAACACCACTATTGGGAGTATATCCAAAGAATACACATTTTTATTACCAAAACATTAGCTCTACTATGCTCATAGCAGCATTATTTGTAATAGCAAGAACCTGTAAACAACCTATATGCCCCTCAATTGAAGAATCGATTAAGAAAATGTGGTAAATCTACACAATGGAGTACTGCTCAGCACAAAAAAGTACATTCTAAAATTTGCAGGTAACGATGGATTTGGAAAATATCCTCCTGAGTGAGGTATTACAAGCCCAGAAAGACAGTCCTGGGATGTACTGATAAGTTGATTTTAGACAAAAGCAAAGAATATCCAAGCTGCAAACCACAACCCCTGAACAAGTTGAGATCAGAAGTAACTTAAAAGAGATATCCAGTGATTTCCCTAGAAAGAGAAAATGAAGAATAGTTTTTTTTTTTTTTTTTTTTTTTTTGCAAATTCAGATCATAATGGGTAGAAACCAAGAAGTGGTAACCAATTATGAGAAAAGGATATGGTTGAGTGAGAGGAGAAAAAAACAGATGAGTATCTTGATTATGAAAGATAATCTTAGCTTGGAAAGTGACTGAATGCTAGGGAAACCTCCAAGAACTCACGGGATGTCTCTGGCAAGGTTTCCAACTACTAATGGAGAGAGTGCCTAAACAGGACTTCAGCTATAATCCAAGTGTCATCACAGAACTTACATTCAACAATGAACAGAAGTGGAGACAGATGTTCATGGCTGAGTACCAGGTTGAGCTCCAGGTCCAAAGAGCAGGTAGTGAGAGTTTGTATGAGCAAGGAGATAGAGATTATGAGGAGGAGTCCAACAGAGATGGCTAGGTGGAGTTCTGGGGAGCTTACTAAATCATGAACAGTCACTGGGGAACCATCTGGAAAAGGAGTTAAACCTGCCAAGGTCAGGAGACTATAGATTGATATGGGCAATATATGGAGCCTCAAAGGGTAGAATCAGACTGTGTTCCTGTGCATGGGCTGGCACTTTGGAGCTCATTCCCTGCAGAGAAGTGTCTAACCCAGTCTTGATTTTGGGATGAGGAAATTGGATCTGCCTGGAAAAGATGTACCACACTGAACTAACTCACCTGGAGACTTCTTGCCCTTTTGGGTGAGAGAATCAGGGGATGAGGTAAGGGAAAGCTGAAGGTTGACTGGGACAGACAGATTGGGAGGAGGGAAGAGAGAGTAAGCAAGGGGATACAAGGAAAAAAACTTTTTTGAATAAATAAATTATTAAAAAGATTAATGTTGTGAGCTACTACTATTTAGTAATTGGACCTTGAACTCACAGAAACACAGAAAGATCTCTGTCTCTAGGGTTATGGCTCTACTTTCTGACCCTTCTGGCTTGACTGTGGGTTGACCTATTCTCTGATATTCCAGACTGGTTTTATTAGATATAAAATATATAACCACACTTGCTGTTGCAGTATTCTAAGCATATGCCCATATATTTATACATGTGTGAATCTTTATAGTTTAAGTAAACATGAATTTACATGTTTTCATATATTCTTAAAATTATTTACCTCTCTTGCCTTCTTCTCTGCCTGTGTTTGCACTGTAACTTTTCCCCAGTGTCTTCTTTAGAGCACATGTGTTCATTTCTCTCCTTAAAATTTCTTTTACTCCCTAACTCACCACATGTTTTCATTTTAATTTCCTGATACACTTGCATCTAAAGAAGCATAGGTGATGTTTGTAAACACCAAGCATAGGTAAAGTTTTCCTTTTAATTTGTTGATCAAAAGTGTCTAAGAGGGCTTCAACTATATATAGATCACTGATATTGCTGTATGTTTTTTTTTCTAAGAATTTGAAGATAATATCATGTTGTTGAAGCTACAGCACTCTTAGGACAAAAGGTTTGGATTATGTGAGCTATAACTGACCAGGAATCCTCCCTCATGATGACTATTTTATATAGTAACAGATAGGTCTAGCCAAGCTGCCTTGGAAGAAAATATAATAGCTCTATCTGCCTATGGTCCTAGTGACCAAAATGGCAAGGTGCATCATAAGGTATGATAGTGGCGCTAATATCATAAGTGTAACAAACTACCAAAATTATACATAATACCCATTTAGGTATTATGCCAGTTAGTGTCAGCCAGGCCACTATCTCTGGCTGATGTGGGCATGGAACCTGAAGGAAAACTCACTAATATCACTTTCTTAAACTAGTATAATTGTTAGTTGCCTTCTAAGCATTTAATCTTATGCTCTCACATTTCAATAAAGAAGTTTCTTTTGACAAGAAAGACCATTATGGAATTCTACAATCATTGAAAATACAAAGAAGATCTGCCTATGTGGTACCCAGACCTAATTAGCTAACACATCTACAACACAACCCATATAACTGAGCCCCAGGGAACATCATGGAAAAGGGGTAGAAATTTAAAAACCAGAAGAACAGGTGATCATCTAAAAGATAGTGTCTCCTACATATGACTGGGAAATGGCATATATAAATCTTAATAATATGAGAGTTTAAACAAGATCTCAAAATTGACAGTATCAATTGACATTTTAATCTATATGGGGCAAATCTCGATAAACATTTGACAACAAACTATATGCAATTTGTTGTTGCTTAGAGAAATAGAATCAACATTTTTCATGAACAAAAACCTTGATAGGTCATTCATATCTAATTTTTCAGTTATTAATACATATACTATTGTAGAAATTATTTATTGGCAATTGATCATATGAAGGATTAGTTTTTATTAAGGGGCTATATAAATATTTACTGACATAAAATTAAACGTTAAGGCAAGTTTTGGAGAGTTGAACTATCCCATGTAGTGATAGTTCCAATATTCTACCAAACAGAAACAGCAGAGAACAGATAACATGCTATCTGGTCCTCAATGGGAATGTCCATACCCCATCTAGGGTCCTCAGACCTCAAAGCTATGCCTCTAGGTCTGCCTCAATAATGCCCAAATCCCAATACATCTCTTGATTTTGTCTAACTAAGAAAGCTTTAAATTTCAGACTATATACAATAGAAATAATTATAAGGAAATATCTAGGAGAGGTAAAGACAATAATATAAACAAGGTCGAACTATAACCAAAAAAATAAAAAAAGAAAGTCAAACATAAGGTATATCTTAAATGTCTAGACTATTGGTAATTGGTAATATATAAAGATTAATTTAAAGCTGTTTATCTTAAATAATATGAATCTATTATATGAATGATTTTAGCTAAAATATGAGATGATAGTAACCTTAACTATTTTGTTTTTAACTCTATCAAAGACCTGGGGGGGGGAACATTACTTAAGTAAACTGGGAGCACAAGAGAGTAGCTTTTAAGATTTAGAAGAGAACAGAGATGACAGTCAGCTACCTGGACAGTCACTCGCAGCTCTTTTGCAAAGTTGAAACATTTATCTTTTTTGGCTATAAGCCTAAGATATCTGACCAATATTTTTAGAAGCAGGGTATTTTGAGAAACCATCTTACCTTGTATTGGCAGGTTTTAGCAGTCTCTGTCTTTTATCTTGTTTGCATGGATTGGACAGCATGCTTATTTTCAGTATTTGAGGCAAGGACAATTTTTGTCTAGTAGGCCATTATCTGCCAAGGAAGACAAACTCTTTCTGGAGTGTCTTTGATGTCCAACACTATCTTGGGAAAAAATGATGATGCCAGGATTTATTGTGTTTCTCATGACCAAATTTTGAATATCAAAACATTAAATACCATTTTTAGGTTTATGAAGTGGTTGAAGACTCCTATCTATGTAGCATATTTTACTACATATCTGATAAACTTAAACAACATGACTATTACATGGCAAACCTAAGTAACTGTGATGTGTAATTTTTAACATCTTAAAGTGTGTTTGAATTTAGGCTTTATATAGGGAAACCTAGAGGCATAACTTTGGGATCCCAGGACCCTGGAAAGTGTGTTGTCAGCCCCATTGAGAACCAGGTGGCATGCTATCTGCTCTTCTCTTTTGTTTTTACATTTTTGGGGAGAGGCTTGGCACCATCACTGCATGGGATAGTTCAACTCTTTAAAAATTGCCTTAAATTTTAATTTTATATCAACAAATTTTATATAACCCCTTAATAAATATTAATTCTTTATGTAGTCAGTTGACATTAAATAATTTGTACAATAGTATATGTACTAATAACTGCATAATTGGATGTAAACAACCTATCAAGGATCTCACTTATGGAATGTAAGTGCTCCAAACCTCAGAGCTAGGCAATATTGAATAAAGTGGGCAAATGTGTACACTCTCTCTCTCTCTCTCTCTCTCTCTATATATATATATATATATATATACATATATATATATCTCAATTAATTAAAAAACCAAAAAACTTTAAAAGGAAATAGCATACATTTCTATATAAGAAATAGCTACGAAGAGATGATTATAAGTATGACAATCTCATCAATGAAAGTGAAATTGAACTAAAATTTTTAAATGTATCTGAAAGTCCCCTGTGAGAAATAACATACTAATAACATTAAACATCTGAAAATTAAATAAATTAAATATAAAAAACAGTCACAGTCTGATGATCTGTGCCTCTATACACAGCTGGCAGAGACAGGAAGATCATGAGATTAATGAATACACAAGATTCTGTGTAAAACTAATTAAGAAACATACAGGAGGACACTATTAATTGTACTAATTAATTTTTTTTGTAAGTGTTGTTGAGCCAAATTGTCAAGACATGTGGGCAAATTTTTGTTGGTGCTTCTCTGGGAATATTTAATAGATTAATATGAAAATCAGAGTGAATAAGTTTCCCTTTATAATGAGAATGAGTTTCCTGTATTATAATTGAAGGGTTTAGCAGACCAGATATTCCATAAATAAGTATACATGTACGTATAAACTGCTATTGAATTTTGATGATTCAATTTACATTACAAATTTTTATTGTGGTTTATTTTCATTTGAAATGTACATTCAATTCATGCACTTTTCTTTTAAGATGGTTTTATTAGAATAGGACAATGACTGTGTGAATGACAATTATCCTCAAAATTATTCCCTCCTTTCTTTTTTCAGTTTGTGCTTGCAATGTGTTCTCTTAGGTTTCTCCTGCCACCATGTACTCTTCTCTTGGAATAAATCAAATTCTTCTTCCTCTATAAGATGTCTTGATCAGAGTGCTTTTTTTTTTTTCTTTCTGAGTAGTAAGACAAGAAACATCTGTTTAGCGTCACTGGGAGAAAAGAAAAAACTAGAGCAATAGATATTAATGACCATATTTGGCTGTTTGTGGCAGATATGTCTACAAAGCTGAAGCTGAAGATGAGACTTTGGGTCAGATAATTACATGGGAAAATGCATGTGAAGTACAGGAGCTTAAAAGCAGCCTGTGAGCTATAGGTAGTTCCTTGGATCTCATGACAATGGACTCTGGAACCACCATGGGCCCCAGTTTCACATATACACATAGAAGCTCACATTAATTTTATGCTGATTGACCTGGGGCCTGGGCATATAGCTTGATAACTGTTTAATTTTAAACTAACCCATGACTTTTATCTTGTTCAGCCATGTGGCTCAGTACCTTTTCTCAGCAACATTTCAACTTCTTTCCTCTCTGTCTGCTGGCTTCTCAACTCATCTCATCTCATCTCATCTCATCTCATCTCACTGGCATTTCTCTGGTATCTCTGCCTGCTCTTCCTATTCCCAGAGTTTTCTTATTCTGGTAGCCCCATCCACACCTCCGGTCTGCCTTCAGCCAATTGGTATTTTTATTAAATCAGTAGGTGAAACAATTATTTACAATGTTATGCAATCCCACTATAGCATTGTCTAATACTAAACAGATTGTTTTATTGGAAAATAGATTTGCTGGGAGCCAAGGCAAATGTGTCCACTGTCTTAAGGTACACTAGGAATTCAGGCAATTAGGCAAGACTTAAGTTAGGCTTCCTTTTAACTATGAGCTGAGCTTTTCCCATGCAACAAATTGGTGTCTCTTTTCCAGCAGACTTCCAGAGAACAGGAGGCTCCCTTCTGGTTAGGCACTTGATAGATTTCCAAAGTAACACATCCTGTTTTGGCAGAACACCTTTTGACTGTTGAATTTCCCCACCCTACGTATCTATGTAAACTTTCCCACCTTGAACACTTATTTAACTGCTGGTCGAAAAATAAAGTTTCAGAACTTAATCAGAGAAATTCAGACATTCTCTCAGTTCTTTATATTTTTTCCCCAGCATTTGTTTTGCCTTCTTCAAGGCAATGTTGAAGACCCTGCTGGCCAGGACAAATGGCCACAGGGATGGAGACAAACATCTCACCTTTAGAAGATGGCTGTCTGTCCTCGGATCACTGCCTCCCATCCCCACCATTCCCCATTGTGAGTGAAGATGTGCATTGGATTGCCAAGATACTCTTTGGTCATGAGTGAAGATTCACATTGGACCACTATGGAAATGCCCGGCCTGTAAATCCAGTCTGAGAGAGAATCAATGGTGATGCCTCAAGGTAAGTGACTTACCAGGGGATAGACTGTTTTTTGTTTTTTTTTTTTTTAAATGGGACTTAAGGAGTCAATCAAAATACCAGGAACTAGGATTGAGAAAAAGGAACTTCTTTTGATAGAAGCATATGTGCTTTGGTACTTGAATCATAATGCTAAGGAGCTCTTACAGTATTATAAAGTATTGATTTTTATGGGAGATGTTTCAGGTTTGGTCAGTTCGAACAGTTGGTCTTGTAGAAGAAGTAAATTGTAGTGTAGGAATTTTCTAGGTTGCACTGAACCTGTCTAGGGAAAGATAAGTGCTGATTCAGTTCTGTGTGTTATGTGAAGTATGAACACTGAATGGGCTGAACAGTCTCTAATTTGTCATCTGTTCCCTTGCACTAGTTTCTAGTTAATCACATCTGTTTCCCTGTGGAGTCAGGTGAATCCTATGTGGTCAGTGTTTCATGTTCAAGAACAGATGAAATGCTGGTGATATCTTTTAGGTTAACCCTTAAAAGACTACGGAGGTAATAGTAAAGCAATATTTGCTTATTAGCAAAATTAAAAACAAAGTCTCAAAGAACATGAGAGATTTTGATCAGAAATCTAGATGTTACCCAGCACTTGGGAGATAGAAACAGATTGATCTCTGTAGCCAGGACTTCACAGAGAAACCAATATATCAGGCTTCTTTCCCCAGCATAATGTTTTGAGATTCATGTATTGTAGCATGTGTTAGTATTACTGAATGTTATTGCATGAACAATATGTTACATTTTGTTTATGAATTTATAATAGGTGAGTACATATTTTTATTTATCTTGGATAGATTTCAAGGAGTGAGACTGCACAGTAATGTGGCAGCTTAAACTTTTTATATTTTTTGAGAAACTGTCAATGTTTTCTAAAAAGACTGTCTTCTGGCCTTAGATCCTGGAATAGCCAGAACAACAGGCATGTTCTAAAATGTCTCTCTTACTTTTACTTTAGAATTTTACTAGTGTACCATGAATGTGGTTTAGTTTGAATTCCTTATATAAAACCCTTTACAAATGAAGCTCTGCTAAAATTTTACTATCTTATCCCTTGGCCGTATTAAATGCAATTCAAAAAGGATTTATACTAAGCTTACAGGCATTTGGTATTATACCACAGAAAGTTATTACACCTTATACTAATGAAGAGTTACAGTGGCTGCAAACCACTAATTCAGAAAGGACTGTTTTTATGTGCTCAAATATGTATGAGTTTGATAATAATTATTCTTCCTCTAAATTGATTGAATTTTTAAAGACTCATCCAGTGTGTTTTCCCAGAGTTACTTCATTATGGCCTTTAAAGAATGCTAGAAATGTGTTTACAGATGGATCCTCTAATGGCCATGCAGTGGTGGTTTATCCACCACATACAGAGGTGCAAATCACAGAATCCAAGTCTTCTCATGTGGCAGAGCTTCTAGCTGTACAGCTGGCCTTAAATAAATGTTTTTCTGAACCATTTTAATCTGTTCATTGATAATCAATATGTGGCATGGATCCTTGGCCCTTTTGAAACAGCTAAAGGCAAATATTGTGCCTGTGTGTAGAGTATGTTAGCTTTTATTAAAAATACAGACTTTTGATGGACAGAACTCACTTACTTTATGTGGGACATTTGCAGGCTCCTTTTGACTTTCCTGATGAGGGCAATGCCCTTGCTGATCAGTTTCCTGAACCAACATATGTTTTGTTTAATGTGTTTGATAATGCATTTCAATCCCATCAGAGATTTTATCTTAATGCTGGATCTTTGAATTTTGTTTCAAGATAACAAAGGACCAAGCCACTCAAATAGACAGTGTCCTTTATGAACAGAATTTCTGTCAGTATCCCATTTTGGAGTGAATCCTGGGGGCATTGTGCTTAATCATATTTGGCAGGTAGATGTTACTCATAATTCCTTCTTTGGAAGAATGGCCTATGTCCATGTTTCTGTTGATACTTATTCCCATCTTATTTTTGCCTCTGCACATTCTGGGAAAAAGTCTAAGGATTTTAAAAGCCGTTACTTATAGGTGTTCCAAAAACAATAAAAACAGATAAAATTTTGCCAAATTTTGTGCTGAAGACTGAGATTTCTTATAATTCTCAGGGTCTGACAATTGTGGAAGCACTCTTATTGCACTCTTAAGTTTGTCCTTTTAAAACTAAGAAGGGAGAGTATGCAGCCATGCTCATGGACCATTTATTTTTCATTTATTATATATATATATATATATATATATATATTTAAATGTGGATTCTCTGTCATGTATTGCAGTTGATAGATACTGGAGGTATAGCAACATGGCCTTACCTCAGGTTAAATGAAAATATCTTGCAGATGGCGTGAAGCATGGACCAGACCCAGTTCTGGTGTGAGGGAGAGGGTCTGTTTGTATTTTATTTCATAGGATTCAGACAACCCTATTTGGGTGTCTGAGTAGTTAGCCCACACTATGAACACTCCTCGACTGCATTCTCTTGGGACGGAGTCAAGAGATTCAGTGGATGCTGGTCAAGTACCCCCAGTTGGCTGATGCTGGGAGCTCAGAGTAGTGAAATCCAAGGAGTGCTTGCTCAAGGGCCTGACCAGTCCATTCTGCCTAGGGGCATGGGAACCAGATCAGCAGCTCTTATCTTTTAATGCAAATTTTGCTCAGATTTTAGTACTGGTTACTTTCCCCTTGGGAGTGAGGTCCTGTTGGAATTTTTGGCAGACAAAACCTATTCTTTTGGGTGCATGCCTCCTCCTTACTTTTTATTGTGACTAGCTCACCTTCTAGATCATTTGATCCCACAGGATTTGAATCCCTATCCTCCCTATAAAAACAGATAACTTTCCTTACTCAGGTAATCCTAAAGAACCATCAAGCTCTTGATTTTTTAAAAGCAGAAAAAGGCAGAACCAGTTTGTTTATTGAGAAGAGTGTTATTAGTATGTTAATTAATCTAGGATGGTAGAAACAACTGAATAAACTTCAGATACTTCTTGATTTGCACAAACAGAGATTTTTTTTTAGCCGCAGATGATTGGTAGAAATCATCTATATATTCTCTGTTCATGCCTCCTGCAGGACCCCTAATTAGCATTTTGGTCTTTTTAACACTGGGGCCTCTGATTTTTGGCAAGCTTACTCACTTCATAAAGCAACAAATTGACTCCCTGGCCTCCAAACCCATGCAAATTTATTACCATGACCTCGATCTCACAGATTAAAGGTTGGAGGAACCATCAGGTGATGAGTTTCCTATGGGAACTGCATAGAACTCAGAGCTATGCAAACTTGCTTATGAGCAGCTTGTTACAAACATAGGTGCAAAGCTAAATGGCAATGCTGGGGGGGGGGCATGTTTTCTACCTCTGAGTCCCTGTGAAGTAACTCCGATATCACAGAGGTTGGTATCTGAAGGCATTCCTTAGCCTTGTAGCAACAAAGAGAAATAAATGCCTAGGCACCCTCCCTCTGAAAAAGACATCTGTTGTGCTTATCTAGGGGTTATCAGAGAAATACTTCCCCTCTCTGTTCAAGGCCCACCACCCTCCCTATGGTGGAAAAACCACAATTGGACCTAAAAACAATTAATAAGGGTGGAGATACTGGGAGCAAAGGGCCAATGCAACCACTACCTTAAACTAAACCATGAATTCAGGCCTTCAGGCAAAACTTAAATTAGGCTTCCTTTTTACTATGAGTTAAGCTTTTTTCCTCAGGCAACAAACAGGTGTCTCTTTTCCAGTTAGACTCCCAAAGAAGAGGTGGCTCCTTTCCAGTTAGATAAGTGATAGATTTCTAAAGGAACACATCCTGTTTTAGCAGAACACTTTTGGACTGTGGAATTTCCCCACCGTATGTGTTTATGTGAACTTTCCCAAATTGAATCCCTATATAACTACTGGCCAAAAACTAAAGTTTCAGAGCTTGATCAGAGAAATTCAGACTTTTTCTCAGTTCTTTTATGTTTCTTTTCCCAGTATTTGTTTTGCCCCTTTCTTCAGATTCACGTTGAATACCCCGCTGACTGGGGCATAAATTCAGAAGTATTTTAAACACAGTATTAAGATTTACAGGTACCTGAAACTGTAGTCTATTGTGTCTATTATTTTTAATATCCTAATAAGTTATAAAGCTCACAATATAAATGAGAGAAAATAGATTTGATGTTTAAAGAAAATAGAGAATAACAATACATTCAACAAGAATAAATGACTGCTTGGTCAAAGCTTTCCAGGCTTGTCATTCATTTTCTTTCAGCCTTAACTGAACTTACAAGCACTGAACATTACAAAAGTTTCTTAGCATCAAGGTCTTTTTCACAGACTGGAATTTAGTCTTATTTACATAGTTGTTCTGAGACAAGAGAAGACTGGCAATTGATCTTACTATCTTCTCAAACTGCTCCTTATAGACAGAAGGGTGGTGACATAACTTCTATGATATAGGTAAATATTATACCCACTTTATAACAGTTATTTATGTCTCTCACTCTACTAAACTTTCTCATCTATTATCTACCACAAAAATGTAATACATGATTTGATATAGTAAATGACACAAGAACCAAATACATATGGAAGTGTAATAAATATATATATTTATAATAATACTCTACATCTTGAATAAAAATAATAAACATTCTACTGCAACATAATTGTATACTTCAATTTATCAATATCATAACAAAGGAAATTTATAATCATGGCAAGAAACTATGTAAAACACAGTAATGTACTTAGAGTATCCAAGTCATTTAACAATAAAATTAACAAAATATATGGGGAAAACCTGAAATTAATTCTCAGTTGAGTGACTTTTTTAGGTAATCCAATTGTATTTACTATATCTCGAGATAGTAACAATACATCGAATGTATTTGAAGGTCAGTTTATAGGAGCAGGGACATGGTAACTTAAAGAAACACTGCAACTGGGCAGAAAGAACACAGTGAACTCACTTTCTATTGCACAATTCTATATCACTTATATTTTCTCAAAGAGTAAGAATACTAGAAATCCTAGCCTTAGAAGGACGTACTGGAGGGAAAACAGTTGCAATGACTCAACGCAGAAATATTTTTGCTAACCCAGAAGAAACAAACTACAATACTATCACATAAAGGTGAGTGTAGGAGACTGCCTTCATATGGTCAACCACAGCAATAATCCCCAAGATTTAATGTAAAAAGGAGGGCTATTGTCTTGTATAACTTATGATTCTTCAAGAAGCTAAAGAGAAATGTTTGAGTAATATACTGAATAAAAACAGAAGTATAAAATATTTATTATTGCCTAGAAACCAAGTAATTATATGTCAAGACTTGAATGATTACAGCAAAGCAGTAATTAGAAATGTATTTGCCTCTATTCAAATGACATAAACATTCATGTAAAAAGTTCTAAGGCAAGAGAAAAAGGTAAAACTGGAAAATGTGCTAGACACTAACTTGTTAAATTCAAATGCAAATGTATTAAGCAACAATAATTGGAAAATAAGAGGAAGATGTTAAGGAGGCATGAATAGGTGATATAAGTTTTAAAACTGAATAGCATAATGGAATCTTCCTTATCAAGTATTCAAATTATAATTAAGTCAGCATGTGTTGGGTCATGGTGAAATCATTAAATACTTATAACCTGCAAAGTGGCCTCAGGCAGATGCTTAAAAGGCAGACACTTAGACTATGAATGAGATAGCATTAAATGCCAGTTGAAAAATTAAGGAGAATTTAATAATGGTAACTGAGTATCTATGTGTCAAAATAATTTCCATCTTTATTAACAAATAATTTTATATATTAATGTTTTATAAAACTAAGATCATTTTTAATTAAAAAAATAGAACTGAGGTATTTTGTACATTTACACAATATCACCCTGTAGTTGAAAGATTTTGTCCCACGAAAAATTCTCAAATAATAGCAGCCACTTACTAAGTAATTGCCTCAGAGGCTTAATATTTTAGTATTACTTATACATGGACAGCCGGGAGCTTAATATTATTACTAACTAGGACCTACACTGAACCAAACCCATAATTCTTATTTATGTTTAGCCACACAGCTTGGTACATATTCTCAGTCTAGTATTCTGATCTTTCTTCTTTTGCATCTGGCTGGTGATCCTATAGCATCATATGAAAAGTAGGTTATTAAATGAAAGCTTGAGTATCAGATCTGAGCTGTTGTGAATGTATTAATTGGGAAGCTTCAGAAATCTTCCACCAATACAGGGCATTTTCATCACTTTTAGATAAACATCATAATGAGATGATAAGTTCTTATTGCAAAAGCCACAACATGGTTTCTTTGTAAGGGAGAGAGAAATCAAATTTTGGATAATCAAGAATACTGTCTCCTGACTAGATTGCTTTACTATTGCCAGTAGGTGATACACAGCACTATGAGAGACAAAAGGCATGACAGGTCTCACACAATTCTGGACCTTGCATAATACAGGACTGATATCAAAAAAAAAAATGTGCTCACTGATGCAATAGTTGCTATTATTATAACAAATAAACCTATTCTAAAAGAATTTGGAGACTTAATGAAAAAAATGGTTGTGGTACATTAAGCTATACCAAAAGCCTGCATTGAAAATGCCAGAAAAAATTACAGGGAAAACTACTGTCATTATTCAATAGAAAAAATGTGTTATCAAGCTGCTTTTTAAATATTTGTGTTCATCCCTACACACCTGAGATGCTCTTAAAAGGATCTTCTTCCTGCAATGTAAAGTGGTCAATTCAGGTACTCATAACTGATCAAAGAATTGAGCATATGTCATTGAATGTACTAATTTATAAGTAAGATATCTATATTAACCTTTCACCAAAGCTCAAGGAACATCATGAAAGATAGAATCAAGAGAATTTGAGAGAAAGCAGAAAGGAGATATCAAATGCTATACTTTTTTAATGACTTTTTTTTAAGTCCATTAATGAATGAGTACATCCCCTGCTTCTCTTTCTGGGTTTGTGATACCTTGCTCAGGAGGATATTCTCTAAATCCATCCATTTGCCTGAAAATTTTAGGATATCATTTTTCCTTACTGCTCAGTAGTACTCCATTGTGTAGATGTACCAGAATTTTTAATCCATTCTTCAGTTGAGGGGCATGTAGGGTGTTTTCAGGTTCTTGCTATTATGAACAATGTTGCTATGAACATAGTTAAGCTAATTCTTTTGGGGTGCAAATGTGCATCTTTAGGTTATATGCCTAAAACTGGTATTGTTGGATTCTTGGGAAGATTGATTCCCAGTTTTCTGAGAACTTTTTGTTTCTTCTTTTTTTTTTCCGAGAAGTTTTTATGTAGTGAAAACTGGATATGAATAACTTCCAGTACCTGTGGGTACCTGTACTAGGCCTGATAAATTTTGGCTGAAACCAAAGATATCATAAGTATAGGAGGAGCTCTTGATATCTCATGATCACATGGGATACACAAGTGATAGAACTTGGGGGAGAGGAATCATTTTTGTGGGAAGATGGGACACTGATAGCATGGATTTTAAAAAACAGACTTGTGAAAAACAGGAAAATGAGCAATTGCAGTAGGAAGATTGTTTTGTGAGGTTAGGGAAATATGGCAGGAAGAATTAGAAAAATATGTATACGCAGAATACGTTGTATAACTATATGAACTTTTCAAGTAATAAAAGGGCAAATGGATATCTTCTGCTCAAAGATTTGTTGATGTTTATGGGTCATGCTAACTCTGAGAGCCATGTTGGTATTCATCACTAATGCTACCACTGAAGGCCATGGGGATACATGTAGTCTGTGCTTCCACCTGAAGTCATGGTGATTTTCTTGGCTTAATCTATAACCAGAAATCATGTGGATTGCCACACACTGTGCTATTTCAAATTAAAAAGGGAAAAAAACTGAATAGTGATGCTGAAGTGTGGCTTTACACAGTTGATGCCTTCTGGCAGGGATAGGGATAGGGAAGGACTAATTTTCCTTAGGAAGATGGCCACTGCGAGCTTGAAAATGATGCAGTCAGTCTATGAACAACATAAATTGACTTCTTTTTGATTTGGGGAAACTCATAAAAGTCATGTGTAGGGAGGATACCTTGGAATAATGGGCCATGAATGATTAGGCATCTTACTACCAAAATATTATATTATATATACATACATACATATATATATATACATATATATATGATTTCCAACTGAAAAAGCAGAATACTATTGAAGCCAGAAAAATGGGTATGTGGCCTTTCAACATATTAATGACAAATGGTTAAGAGAGAGAGAGAGAGAGAGAGAGAGAGAGAGAGAGAGAGAGAGAGAGAGAGAGAGAGAAATATCTTCTACAATCACTTAGAAAATATCTAGGGGTAATTCTAACCAAGGAAGTAAATACTTTTAAAATGTATGTTATAGTGAAGAAATAAATTAATGAAGTTATCACAAAGTGAAAAGATCTCCCATGCTCATGGATCACATAAGAAATATATTGAAAACAGCCATTTGACCAAAAGAAATCTACAAATTTAATACAATCCTCATAAAAATTTTAATATAATTTTAAACAGATTTTAAATTAAAATTCTCACCTGCATATATTAAAAAAAACAAAACCAAAACAAAGTGAAAAACAAAAAAAGCTAAATCAATTCTGAACTTTAAAATAAATGGTGGAGGTCTCACCATTCCTGGTTTCAAGTTATGCTATAACTCTATAATAATAACTCATCATGCTATTGACATACAAACAATGTTTATCAATAGAATTCAATTTAATACCCAGGCATAAGTCTACACACCTCTAAAAGCCTATATTTTATTGAATAATTTAGAAATATAAACCAAAAATTAAATAGCATCTTTATCAATATGTGCTGGTTAAACTTGATGGCTGCAGGTAGAAGAATACTAAAGGTCCATAATTACCACTCTGTACAAATCTCATTTCTAAATAGATTAAGGACCTTAAATTAAGGCCACATGACCTGAATATGAAAGAACAAAAAAATAAAGGATAGTCTTGAACTCACTTGCGTAGGAAAAGACTTTCTCAAAAAGCTAGGCACATGAAATAAAGATTAATAAGTGAGATCTTATGTAACCAAAAAATCTTCTATACTACAAAGGATACTATCATTCAGGTAAAATAACCTGCTATAATATGAAAAAAGATTTCTTTATTAATTACACATGTAATAGAAGGCCAATATATAAAATATATGAAGAAATAAATACTCAATATTAAGAAAACACACAACCCCAAAATGAGGTACAGATCTTAACATAGAATTCTCAAAATATGAGATGGCAGGTAATTCTGAGTTTAGGAGGAAAGGTGTGGACAGCCAGGCAGAAGGCAAGGGGAGCTGGGGTCTTAGGGAACAGGGTGAGGAGCAGAGCTGAGGCTCCAGGCTTCCTACAAGTACCTTTGTCAGACTCTGGGCCACTGGGCTTTGCATTTAGGAGATGGGAAGATGTTGAGAAGAGAGAGTGACCTGAAGGGGCGGGAGGGGGAAGGGACCCTGAATAAGGATTTACATGGATAAAAAATGTGACTTTATTCATAATTTAAAAAAAAAGAAAAAAAAGAAGAGATGGCAGATAAATATTTTTTAAAAATGGTCAGCATTCTTACTTACAGGAAATGCTTACTATTTTGAGAGTTCATTGTATACCAGCCAGAATGACCAAGATAAGTAAAAGAAATGACATGCTGGTAAAAATAGGGAGATAAGAAAAATATTTATTGCTTGTGAGAGTATAAACTTGTACTCCTGCTATGAATCTCAGTGTGTTAATTATGAAGCTAAGAATTTACCTCCCTCAAGATCCAGCTAAACCAGGCATATAGCACAGCACTCTACATTCTGCTGAAGAGACAATGTTCATTGGTGCTCAATTCATAGTAGCTAAAGGTTGAAAAAAAGCCTAGATATATAGCATTAGATAAATAGATAAAAATATAGTACATTATTCAGGAATTAAAAAAATAAAGTCATGAAATTGACATACAAGTGGATGGAATTAGAAAAAAGGGCTATTTAGGGTAACCCATCGCCAATAAGACAGATATGGCATATATTTAGTCATGTGTAAAAGCAAGATGTTAATTCTTAAATAGACAGGTTTAAATTCCTATAACCAGGGAGGTTAGATAGGCAGTATAAGACTGACACAGAGGGAAGGGAAGACTCTCTTTAGTAGGGGAGATAGAATAGACAGTTACAAAGGGAATGAAATGGGAGAACCAAATATGTAGAGAAAGGTGGATAAGGGAGAGGATATGAAGAGGAACAGCTAAAACTTGAGACTATTTGAGGGGTTATATGGGAGCTTAGTACAGTATGAGCATCATAAAATATATACATATATGATAGAAATTGAAATGAGGTCACCAAATTACAAGAGAAACAAGCTACCATGAGACATCTCTCTTCAACAAATGGGATCTCCAGTTTAAGAAATGGATTTTGGGGGATGAGGAGATGTGGAGAAGAGAGAATGACATGATGTGGTGGGAGGGGGAAGGGACTTTGAATAAGGATATACAAGGATAGAAAGTGTGACTTCTTTGTTAATAATAATAATAATAATAATAATAATAATAATAATAATAAAAGAAAGACAAAAACTTTATTTTTAAAAGGATGTTGTCTGTAAGCTACAGCACATTTTAATTATAAAAATAAAACTTGGGCATTAAAAGCAAAACAATGCTACAAAGTTTAGCAAACACCTTTATACTGTTTTAAACACTGATCTTTCTTTGTTTCTTCATTAATAAGCTGAAAATAAATTTTAGACTTGGTTGTGAATTTAAAGTGTGTGTACTGACTCTAAAGAGAGGTTACTGGAGGAAAACTAAACAGAAGTTTGGGCATGAGATGACCATAAGAAAGAAAATCCACAGCCCTGGGGTGCACCTTTGTTACCCATTCCATTTTACCAAGACTCATTCCACAGACTGTAACATTTGCCACTCATGAGATATCAAAAACAAAACCCAAACTAGCCAGACCTCCACATCTGTTCCAGATACTGCCCAGCTAATTATCTATTCTAATGGAGCATTAAAAGAAAATTTTTACATGGAATGCATTTCTTGATTTTATTTTGCTCTCGCAGTCTATAGTGACTATGTAGAAAGTGGCATTTAATCCAAAAAGTCATCATGAGATTAATATAGACACCCCAGTACTGAGACAATCTCAGACTATCTGGGGAAAACGCTGTGCTGGGAATGATGTTTCACCTTTTGCCAAGACAGGATGCCTGGAGCTGGAGTCTGAGCAGCAGCCATGCATAGAAGCAAACGCTTCCTCAGGACTTAGTCTGTGGAAAGGGAAGCCTGTCTGCCAGTGGAAGTGACAGATCTACCACACAGTGTCCCAATAGCCAGCCTGGAGTAGAGGGGAGCCAAAAGGACCCTAACCCACTGTCCTGGTCCAGAAGGCACAATGTTCCTCTGAGTGTAACATTGTACAGACCAGGGAAGGCAGTACTCAGGGCAGAGGCTCCCTAAACCTGGAAAGACAGTCCAACTGAATACCACATACCCCTCTACAATGATCATCCAAGAATTTCCACCATTCCCCCCAAACAGCGGTGCCCCTTGCCAGGCAGTGAACTGGAATGTGTGAGGGGTTGGAAGAGACAAATCAGACTGTCAACAGCCAGCATCAGAGACCCAGATTCTCTACTTCCACTTCCTTCACCATGCTGCTTTTAATAGACATTTTTTTATCCAAGAGGTGATCTCCCACCCAGAGCCTCCTCACTGATGGCCTGCTGGTGTGAGAAACTGAGGCAGCTCCTACTTTATAATGAAGAAGGCAGTACCTTTTGCCTTGCAGGCAGCTCCTGTGACCATTCAATTAGATAATATATGGCAGAGTCTACAGCAATGTGAACAGTATTAAGTATGCTAGACAAATTCATGGCCAATTATTCAGTCACCTTTAGCAGGAGAGTCTGCTTGGCCCCATACCAATCATCTGATACAGTCATCTTTCACTGACATCCTCCAATGATCCAGCATGATTTGTCAGCCCACTATTTTGAAAGAGAGAAACTGAGGAACTAAACATTGGTAACTTCAAAGTACTCAGCCAACATGTGATTGGAAAATAGTTCACACCCAGATCTGCTTGTTTTCTAAGCCCACATTCACACTGCTGTGCTATTCAGCCCTTCGAACATCTTTAAAACATACTTGGACTCAAGTCCAGTCACTAAAAATGGCATGGAAGGGACAGCCTTTTAAAGCATGACTCTAGGATGGTTGGAGCTTGAAGCAACTAGCACTTATGAGACCTGAACTGATTTCCAGGGCTCCTTGGATATGAATATACCTCATAAAGCCTGAGAGCAGCATATAATTTTCCTTCCTGACTGAAGACAGATTGAGCCCTCACAGGTGCCTTCAACAACATAGAAATAATCTGGAATGACTGAGTGGCCTTCTCCCTGATAAGCCTACCTAGTCTTCTCCACCTCAGAATAATAGACAAAGTTATTAGCCAAGTTCAACCACTGGCCAAAACCAAGGAGGTGAGTGCTCATTGCCTTTGGTCTGGAAGTGGCAAAGCAGAGGCCAAAGTAGATCTGGTCTTGAAGAAGAGCAAAGTGTAAACTTCAGTTACCAGGAACTCTAATGATATCTGGGAAGCATAGAGCTTATTACTGTAGCTTTATAGTATAACTTGAAGTCAGGGATGGTGACGCCTCCTGAGGTACTTTTGTTGAGCAATTTTGCCACTGGTGTTATATTTAGGAAGTGGTCACCTCTGTTTCTGTGAGTTCAAGCCCTCACTACCAAACAGTAGAAGCACATAACTTTAACCTTAAATCTAGAATTATGATGCAGATTTAAACCTGGAAGTAAGACAACTGGGTGAAAAAGATATTTGAAGAGGCATAGGCAGAGGGCATGGAATTCTGTAGTAATAATGTGAAGCTAGGCTAAAAAATCTGGAAGATAATTTGAACTTGAGAAGTTGGCTAGGTGAGATTTGATAGTTGTTTGTTTCATCACTCTTATATTCTAGTGTTTTCCCCAATATCTAGTTTGTGTTTTTATTTAATAACAACTAGAACTTTTGTTTCACTTGGTATCCAAGCATCTGCACAAATTCCTCCAAAAAGCCATTTGCTCTCCAGAACAACACATGCCTGGGGAAGTAATTACCTCCTGGCCAGGCTTTCTGTTCTGAGTTAGCAAGCAGGCTTAGGCAGACATGTTTCTTTTCACTCTCATCTCTTCATCTGGCTCATCTGGGTAAGTTTTTCCTTTTCCTTTTTTTCTTTCTTTCTTTCTTTCTTTTTTTTCTTTTTGACTCTTCCTTGGGTTGCTATCAAACTAGGTAGCAGCTCCACTTCACAGTCATCTGAATCATCACTGAAAGCCAGTAATTAAACAACCAACATTAGTATACCCAGTAACTTTGAAGAAATTGCAAAATTATAACATTGTATAGAAGTGGGTTGGGCTCTCGCCAAAATGTTATAATTAGGGAGAGTCAAGGAAACAATTGTTATATGGTATTCACTCACTATTTGTAAAAAAAAAAATGTTGGTTCCACGCCGAGACCAGTGCTCTCTGTGGTGTCCCAGCACACTCTGGAGCAGGGGGCAGCTGAACTCTGCACCTGGCCACACCCACAGCTCCTGCTGCTGCTGAGGGTATCTGCAAGGATCCCTACTGCGACCCCAAACTGAGTGAACTGAGCAAACCAACTGCAGGGGTCTCTGAGGGGCAGATTCGAACCCTGACCAGAGGACCGGTGCTCTCTGTGGCGTCCCAGC
>PVIH01024062.1:0-23548 GCA_004025045.1 Sigmodon hispidus
CAAAACCTTGAATAACCCTATCAAAAAATGGGGTTCAGATCTAAAAAGGGAATTCTCAGCAGAGGAACTACGAATGGCTGAAAGGCACCTGAAAAAGTGCTCTTCATCTTTAGCCATCAGAGAAATGCAAATCAAAACAACTTTGAGATACCACCTAACACCTGTTAGATTGGCTAAGAAAAAAGGTACAGATGACAGCCTATGCTGGAGAGGATGTGGAGCAAGGGGAAAAATCCTCCATTGTTGGTGGGATTGTAAGCTTGTTCAGCCACTTTGGAATACAATAAAAAGTTTTCTCAGAAAATTGAGAATCAGTCTCCCCAAGGACCCAGCAATACCACTTCTGGGTGTATACCCTAAAGAGGCACATTTACACTCCAAAGGTATTAGCTCAACTATGTTCATAGCAGCATTATTTGTAATAGCAAGAACCTGGAAACAACCTAGATATCCTTCAACTGAAGAATGGATTAACAAACTGTGGTACATCTACACAATGGAATACTACTCAGTAGTAAGAAAAAATGATATCCTAAAATTCACAGGCAAATGGATGGATTTGGAGAATATCTTCCTGAGCGAAGTATCACAAACTCAGAGAGATAAGCAGGGGATGTATTCACTCACTAGTGGTCTCTAAACAAACAAACAGGAAAAAAAGCCAAACATGCCCAAGCAGCAAACCACAACCACTGAACAGCTTGGGATCAGAAACACCCTGGACTGACCCTTCTAACCCCAGTCCATCTATAGGAAAACCTAACTCACTCTTGAGGGAGGGGGGACAAAACTGGATTTGGCCGGGAGTGAAGACTGATCCAAGCATTATTGGGCCAGTGTGACCATAGGACTGTCTGATCCCTGCCCAGGAAGGGGATGGGGAGTTGCAGAGAAGAAAAATGATCAGATGTGGTGGGAGGGGGAAGAGACTTTCAATAAGGATATACAGGGATGGAAAAAAAATTCAGAGGGAAAGCTGAACACAATGAAAATATATGTGTAGTAATCTTATTTGCATTTCCACCCTTGATAAGCCATGCTTATGATTATTATCCTCTGTATAGTTATTGTTAACTCTTCGGCATTTTTAAATTCTTTTTACAGTTTTTTTGATAAATACAAAATAAAGAAGGAAAAAAACCATAAACAAGGTCAAACTACAATTAACAAAGAGCAAATATAAGATATATCCTAAATATCTAGAATATTAGTAAGTGGCAATATACAGTGATTACTTCAAAGCTGTTTATCTTGAATACTATGAACCCAATACCTGAATGACCTTAGTTAAGATATGAGATGGTAGCAACCTTAACTATCTAGTCTTCAGCCTCATCAAAGACTGAGGAAGGAAAATACATTACTCAAATAATCTGAAAATACATTACTCATATAATCTGGAAGCACAAGAGAGTAGATTCAAAGATTTACTGAGCTCTGCCTGGAGTGAAGTTTAAGACAATTATTAAATGCTGAGGAATGCTTATTCCATCTTTCTCCCTCTCCTGGATAAGATGGGTTTTATAGAATATTATATCAGAACCACACTGAGATATCTGCTAAAAAAAAAAAAAAAAACCTTAAGAACAAGGAGAAGGAGGAATACATGAATAAGAAGAGATCAAGTTTTCAAGTTGAATAAACCTGGGTCACTGCAGTTCAGGGTTTTAGAAAAATGTTACATCTGTGAGAATGAATCTAACTGTAGAAGATGGTAAGGACTAGACTAAGTGTGTCTTTGCAGTGAGAAAATGAGGAGTCTCAAGACCTGTTAGGTGAAGACTTGCATGAAGGACAGAGGAGACATTACACTACTGACATAATATTCTTTTGCAGAATCCAATACTGAATGCCCAGAGTGGCTACAAGCATGGGCAACATGGAGGCAACATGGAGAAGCTACCCTGTGGATATCCTCTCTACATTCTCTGGCAGTTTAGGTTGATAAAGACTTTGACATGAAGGACACTTCTAAGGTCAATTAATATAAAAGAGTAGAAAATTCAGGAGTAATTATGAAGATCTTTAGGATTACTGAGAATACTTTTTTTTTAACCATACATGGAAACTTTTAATAGTTTGTGTGTGTTTGCTGTTTCTTTTACTTTACATAGTTATGAACCTCAAGTTTCTGGTATTTTTTTGTCTATTTGTAATATTCATTGTTTTGTCCTCTAATTTGTCTATTTTAATTTTGAGTACCCATATTCCCTCTACTTGTCCATTGTTTCCTACTTAGGTTGTGGGATTTTTCAATTCTATCTTTATTTCAGATTTAATTCTACTCAATATTTTTAGTTTTAAATTTAATGTGGTTTTTCAATTATGGATTGTGTTCATAACTTCTAACAACTTCATGTATTTTTTCCCTTGAGCATTATTCTAGCATTTATCACCTTTATGGTTATTGAATTGTTGGCTTTGTCTTATTCTCTTTGAACTACTCAATGAAGTTAAGAAATGTTATTTTAATGTCTGTGCCCTGAGGTACAACTTGATCATTCACAATATACAACATTTCTATAAAACCTGTGGATAGGGAAGATGTTTTGATAATTCATGTTTGTACTTTTGTGAAAGTTTTGTGAAAAGTCAGCATGTTGACTTATTTTACCAGTTCTACGTCTAATATGAAGATACAAAGTTTGGCCAGAGCACAGAATATAGATGTCAAACTGGGACTTGAGACTGAATATTGCACAAATGTTTAGAAGTCAGGATGATACATGGGGATAGTATGTTTTAGAAATATGTGCAGATTGTGATTCAAGCCAAAGTATAGAGTTTGGGGTCAGTATGAGCAAAGTTTCCAATACAAGGCCAGAACACCAGATATAGATCTTGGATTGGATCAGAAGATTAAGAAGGGTATAGATACTATAAAATCATGGGTACTCACTAGGCTGGGTTAAGTTCAAAATGTATGAACCAGAATGTGCCTAGAGGTTAGACATGTTACACACAGAAGGAAGTTGAGCATGGCAACAGGGGTTGGGGGAGAGTTCTATAATTTTAGTTTGTTATTACAAAATATTATTTCAGTAATTTGATGCATTCTTAAGTATATTTTTGAGTCCACTATGTATTGGATAGACTTTGATTTTTTTCTTCAGTGTGCTTTCCATCACTGTATAGATGTAGTGTGCACTGTTACTGAAAGTATTTATCAATTAAAATAAATTTCTAATAGACTCATTTATTCTTAGTAATTTATATAGAATAATTTTTGGCATATTGGTTTAGCATTTCTTCTTTATGTAGTATCTTTATTTCTTTGTTTTGCTTTATTACCATAACTAAGAATGCAATCATCATATTGAATACATGTTAGAAGACAGTACTTCTATTTTTACACATTTTAAAGTAAGCAATATACTGCGTTTCTAATTTCTTGGAAATTTCTCTGCCTTGGCCCCTTGTACTACTTAAGCCCTGTATTATTTGATTGAAATACACTTAAAAGATAACATCCACATATAAGAGAAAACATTCAGTATTTGTCATTCTGGGTCTGGATTACTTCAATTAGAATGATCCACTTTCTTGGCTCTATTTACCTTCAGTTTTTAATTTAAAAAACCCAGCTGAAAAATATTGTTACTAAATGTTCTGCATTTCCTTTATCCACTCATCATTCATGTACAATAAGGTTGTTTCCAATTTCTTGTTATGTGAATAGAGCAAAAATAAAGATTGATGAATAAGTATATCTGTAGGAGGATGTTGTGTTCTTGGTGTACATGCCCAAGAGTGCTATTATCTGGATCTTGAGGGAGATTGAATCAAATTCCAGCTTCTTCTGAAACAGTCAAACTGATTTCCATATTGACTGTACCAGTTTGTACCCCACCAGAAATGAGTAAGTGCTTCATCATGAACCTTTGCTAACATGAGCTGTCATTTGTTTTATTGCTCTTGGTGATTCTGACTAGAATATGTAGTTAGTATGTATGATAGTAACTTTCTATCAGTTGTAAAATTGATAAAGATTTTTGCCATTCTGGTGTATAACAAAAAGCTTCACTCAAAATGTCTGGAATTCATGATACTAGAACATACTTAGTAGTAAGCTAGGAAAGGAGAAATATTATCAGGGATATGACCCAGCTACATACTCAGAGAGCTATAACATTGAACTTTCTGCATAATATACTGTTGTAGTGCCAGCACAAATACTATGGAAATATGTAATCACATTTTAATTAGATTTAAGGCCCACTACTTGAGATTAAAACCATACACACCATTACTAATGTGTTCAAAATCTTGAATCTATGGAAAATCTTCATACTATTATTCTGTTGTATTGATTTTATCTTGGTATTTAATATTTCTCCAATTTCTTCGAGAAGGAAGGTGGAAATGATATGAGAGAAGTTGAAAAAGTGAAAAGCAAGATAAAAATATACATATGAAAAAATTCTCATATAAAAGTTTGCCATAACTAAATTTATCAATTTTATGAAAGATTCATAAAATAAAGATTAGCCATAAAAAGCAATATAGAATTTTGCCAATGTCATTTTCTAAATGTATTAAAATGATATTGTGAATTTGTTTTCATACTCTCTTCCCACACTCGAACCCTCAGTCTCACTTCTCTCCTTTCCACCATCTCATCCCAAGAAAGGGTAAGAAGTCTCAAGGTAGATTAGTCCAGCATACCCCACCTAGGCAAGTCTGATTTCCTCATCCTAAAATCAAGACTGGGTTAGGTTTTACTCTGGAGGGATTGGGTACCAAGTTGCCAGTCCAAGGTCTTTCAGATCATAGGCTGTTCAGTGATTGAGGTTTACAGCTTGGGTGTTCTTTGCTTTCTGTTAGAATCCACAAATGAGTGAGTAATCCCCTACTTATCTTTCTAGGCTGTGATAGTTTACTCAAGAGAATATATCCAAATCCATTCACTTGCCTGAAAATTTTAGGTTATCATTTTTTCTTACTGCTGAGTAATACTCCATTGTGTAGATGTACCACAGTTTGTTAATCCATTCTTCAGTTGAGGGACATCTAGGTTGTTTGCAGGTTCTTGCTATTATGAATAATGCTGCTATGAACATAGTAGAGCTAATGCTTTTGGAGTACAATGTGCATCTTTAGGGTATATGCCTAATAGTGGTTTTGCTAGATTCATGGGGAGATTGATTCCCAGTTCTCTGAGAAACTACCAGAGAGGCTGAACAAGCTTACACACCCACCAAAAATGGAGGAGTGTTCCTCTTGCTCCACATTCTCTCCAGCATAGGCTGTCATCTGGGTTTTTAATCTTAACTATTCAGACAGATACAAGATGTTATCTCAAAGTGTTTTTATTTGTATTTCTCTGATAGCTAAAGAGGCTGAGCACTTTTTCAAGTGCCTTTCAGCCATTTGTAATTCTTCTTCACCTAAGAATTTCCTTTTTAGTTCTGAATGCTATTTTTTAATTGGGTTATTTAGGGATTTGTGCTCTAGTTTCATGAGTTCTCTAGAGATCAGCTTTCTGTCGCTTGAATTGTTGGTAAAAACCTTTTCCTGTTCTGTAGACTGTCATTGTGCCTTATTGATTGTGTCCTTGGCTTCACAGAAGCTTCTCAGTTTCAAGAAGTCCCATTTATTGACTGTTGTTCTTAGTATCTGTGCTACTGGTGTTATATTTAGAAAGAAGTCACCTTTGCCAATGTGTTGGAGGGGATTTCTCACTTTTTCTCATCAATTGCAGTGTAGCTGGGTTTATGTTGATGTTTTTCATCCACTTGTATTTGATATTTGTGAAGAGTGATAGGTTTAGATCTATCTACATTTTTCTACACAGTACCATCCAGTTATGCCAACACCATTTATTGAAGATACTATTTTTTCCATTGAATATTTTGGGCCTTTTTGTCAAAGATCAGATACTGATAGGTCTGTGGGTTAATGTTGGCATCTACAATTCAATTCCATTGAACCATAAGTCTATTTTTATGCCAGTACAAGGCTGTTTTTATTACTGTAGCTCTATATTATAACTTGAAGTTGAGATAGTGATGCCTTCTGAGGTTCTTTTGTTGAGCAAAATTGTTTTGACAAACTTGGCTTTCCTGTTATTATAAAAGAAATTGAGTGTTTATTTTTAAGGTCTATAAAACTTATGTTGAGATTTTCATGGGAAGCACATTGAATCTGTAGATTGCTTTTGTTAAGATTGTCATTTTTACTATGTTGATCCTACCTATTCAGGAACATGGGAGATCTTTCCATTTTTTTGTTATTCTTTTCAATTTCTTTATTCAGTAATTTAAAATTTTTATCTGATACTTCTTTAGTTATAGTTACACCATGGTATTTAATGCTAATTGCAAATATTATAAAGGGTGATGTTTCCCTTGTTTCTTTTTCAGCCTTTGTATGTTTAGTGTAGAGAAGAGCTACTGATTTCTTTGAGTGATTCTTATGCCCTGCTATATTGCTGAAGGGGTTTATCAGCTATAGAAGTTCCCTGGTAGAATTTTGTGGATCACTTATGTATACAATCATATCATCTGCAAATATAGTTTCACTACTTCTTTTCTAAATTGTATACCCTTAATATCCATTTTTGCCTTTCATTACTTTAGCTAAAACTTTGAGAACTATATTGAATAGATGAAGGGAGAGGTGTCAACTTTGTATAGTTCCTCATTTTAGTGGTATTGCTTTGAGAATTTCTAAATTTAGTCTGATGTGAGCCATTAGCTTCTTGTAAATTACCTTTATTATATTTAGGTTTTTTCCCTGTATTCCTGATCTCTCCAGGACTTTTATCACAAAGGAATGAGGATTTTCTCAAGGGCTTTTTCAGCTTTTAAGCATATAATCATGTGTTTTTCTTCTTTCCATTTGTTTATTTTAGGGATAACATTTACAATTTTTTATATGTTGAACCAAGTTTGCCTTTCTGAGATGAAGCCTAATTGACCATGGTGGATGATATATATATAGTTGTATTCAGTTTGCCAAAATTTTGTTGAGAATTTTTACATCAACATTCATGACAGAGATTGCTCTGTAATTCTCTTTCTTTTTTGCAAATTTAGTTGCTTTGGTATTAGGGTATTGTGGCCTCATAAGCAGAGTTTGGCAGTATTTCTTCAGTTTCCATTGTATGGAATAATTTGTTGAGTGTTGGTATGAGTTCTTTTTTTGAATACCTGGTAGAGTTGTACATTGACTTGTTTGGGTAGATAAAATCTTGACATTTATACAATGACAAATGTGATATAGTCTCTTCGAGTGTAGTAGCTTCTATTTCTGCAGTTGTCCTACTTGGGCCATATGCTCACAATTTTTAAAAATATGACCAGTTCCTGAATTAACATTAAATCATAGTTATTTTTAAGGTTGAAAGATCAAAAATGCTCCTTGTAAATAAAACACCAAAGTGGAGATATAAAGTTGCTTTCAGGTTAATATCAGATGTAACTTACTTGAAAATCATATATAAAATATTTAAATATTATCTAAAGTTATTGAAAATGTTGTGCCTACTTCCATGTAGCTTGATGATATTCATTAATAACTCCTCCCTCTAAATCTTTTCACATCAACAATCTACTCTTAAGCAATGTCCAACTTTATGGACTATGGAACTAAACAAAGTGATCTCAAAAAAGCAAATAAAACATGGAATAAAATAATTTAACAATGGAATATGATTGTTAGTTTTCATGGAAGTCAAAGTTAAAATTACTTTGACAATGATTAAAATTAAGAGAATTTAAAAACAATTTCTGACAAGTTTGTAGGGAACAGGGAACTTTCATGTCATGTTGGTTGGTGTGAATATTTGTGAAAACAATTCTGCAAAACAATGAAAGATTTTTTAGAAAACCAGAAATAGATTTATTGCATGACTCAACAGAAGCAATCATTGGCATATTCCCAAAAGACTTTGTTTCTTATAGAGTCATACATTCATATTCATAATATCTACCACATGAAATCATCTTAGATAACCATCAGGTGATAAATGGAAAATAAAAATATAATACCTGCAGATAATACATTTTATTTTAAAATATGTTTTATTAAATATGGTTTTATGTTAAAAATTTAATAAATCCTGGGATATATGAGAGACTACATAGTCAAATCCTAGGAAGACAGCTCAGGAAATCCATGATCCTTGAATACAAGGATAAATAGGTGAGTCATTCACACACACCTTTAATCCCAGCACAGGGAAATTAGGGAGGAATAATCAACATCCTTTATCCCATAACTCCAGAGACAGGATTTCATCTGTTTATGTGAGTTTCAATGCTACATGCCTTTAATCCTAATCTGGATGGGATAGGGTATATAAAGGCTTAAGAAACTAGGCAGACTCAGAAGTGACTGGCAGAAGTGATAGACAGAAGCAACCAGAAGTGAGGCTGAGGAATTTGCAAGATAGCTGGTTGAGAATTGACTGTGGTGCTTCCTCTCTCTGATATTTCAGCCTTCCACCTGATATTTGGCTCTCAGTTTCATTTATGCTACTACATTTGGTGCTCAATTTGGGGCATAAATTCCCCCCCCAAAAAAAGCTGCTTACTGGCTAGAGCTTTTTGTGACCATGACCAGAGGAGTAATTATCAGCTGGCTAGGCTGTTCAGTTAGCCTCCAGCTTTAGTCAGACCCAGCCACATGTGTTTCTGTTTAACTTTATACTGGGTAAGATTTTTCGGATAGTGGCCTGTTTCTTCTGGTGATTTGCACGTTCTTTCTCTTTCTGAACCCCTCCTTGCAGTTCTATCACACTAGGTAGCTGCCCTACTTCACAATCATTTGAATTGATACTGACAACTAAATTGGTGAGTACAACAGATTTTTTTTAAAAAGAGGGGAATTTGTTTAAGGCAATGGAGGGTGCTTGGTCTTCTGTGATATTTCTCTAGATGATTTAATATTAGATCCAGTAAAGGAAAAGATAAAGTAGATGGATTTATCCTCATAATGTTTATTATGAATATTTTTGTTGATTGACTTGTGCTTTATCATTGAAGAAGTCAATTAATGTGAATGCTAAAAAGAAGTCTTTAAAAAGTCTTTTGAAAAGGACCTCAAAGATAATCAAACAAAAAGAAGTGTAAAAAAAAGACCTCCCTCAGCTATAACATCTAATGCTACAGCAAAACAGCCTAGGGTTATTAGACAGCCAACACTATTATACCCAATAGCCATTAAAAAAATTGAAAAAGGATAAAGATAAAGTTAAATGGGCTCTGATACATATGCTAGAAATAAAATGGGTTAAAGATGGGATTGTGACATATGCAATGCATTCACCAGTTGTAAAACAAATGTTGAATTCCTGGTCTTCTTGCAATCAGATCACCCCTAAATACTGGTTAAGTATGAGGTTAAATATGGTTATTGCTGTTTTCGAACCAAGACCACTTATACAATAGAAAACAGCATGGAAGGAGGAGGATAAAAAAAAAAAACAAAGAAACAGGTCAAGGGGCATAGAAGCCTCCAAATATAAACTTCTTCGGGAAAGAGAATATTCTGATATTGAAAGCAATCCCTATGCAATAGACACATTCTTGATTTATGCTGCATGGCATCACTAAATGCTTGGGATGGAATAGAAGAAGTAGAAAATGAAACTGAATTATTCACAAAAATAGTTCAAAGCCCAAAGGAATCTTTTACAGAATTTTTGCAGAGATTATCTGCAGCAGTAAATAAGACAGTAACAGATTTAGAAGCAAGGTGAATAATAATTGAATACCTGTCACTTGATAACACTAATACACAATGGAAAAATAGTAAGACCATTAAAAGCAATGTCAGCACCCTTAGAAGATTGGCTTCATGAAACAACTAATGCAGATTCTTATGAAAGTGGTGATAACTGGGTAGGAGAGGTCATTTCTAGAGGTATAAGAAAAAGGCAAAATGTTAAATGCCATAATTGTGGAAGGCAAGGTAATATACATAGAAATTGCAATCAAGGTGTTCCCATAAACAGTGCCTTTGAAAGTAATAATTATAGCAAAACACCCCTCACTCTTAGAGTATGTAGGAGGTGTGGAAAAGTTAGACACTGGAATAGTAAATGCTGGTCAAAAAGGGATAGAGAGGGTATCCTTCTGCCTTTGGGAAATGCCCAAAGGGGATTTTCAAAAGCCCCAATATTCAATCCAGTGCAATCTTATTTTGCTATTATAGAGGATACACCTCCTGAGAACAATTAAAGAAATTTAAACCTATTTTTTTAAAAAACATACTACACTAAATAATAGAGAATCTACGGAAAAAGAAAAAAATCAGGAAAAAATGTAAAAAAAAAATTCTGGCAAATATCTATTAATGAACAAAGGCCAAAATTAAAAGTACAAATAAATGATGTTATTATTGAAGGTTTATTGAATATAGCAGCAGATGTATCAATAATTTCTCCAAAGTCATGGTATCCGAGTTGGCCCCTACAGGAGGTAATTCTTCAATTTTGGGGAATTGTGTCTTTATCCCAAGTAAAACAAAGTGCAAAATGTCTTGAGTGCATAGGACTAGAAGGATATAAAGGAATATTAAAGCCATATGTGGCTAGCATTGCCATAAGTTTAATGAGACAGGGTTTATTACAATAATGGAACACACAGATTAACATTCCTCCAATCAAAATATTAAATCGTATAATAACACATATTTCTTGAAAAGATATTAGAAGGTAATATGAGAAACAGTCACAAACTATCCAAGCTGTACAGAAACAAGTGACAACAGCTGTTAATCTTGGGAAATGGCCTACAGTAATTTTTGGGAGGCATTAACACAGTTACCCTCAAAGCAAAAGAATGGAATCTTTAAAGGATACTAATTGGATTCTTCTTCATATTGTATGAGATAAACCAATTATTGGAGACCCCACATTTTATACCAATGCAAATAAGTCAGAAAAGACAGGTTACAAATCAGAAAATATAAGTAAAGTGGCTCAAAGTCCTTATAATTCTGTTCATAAGTCAAAATTATATGCTATTGTGATGCTATTAATGGATTTTACCCAAGCTCTCAACATAGTCCCTGATTCTCAGTACAGAGAAATATTTATTTTACACATCGAAACTACTGATTTTATTAATGATGAGTCAGACTTAACTTCTTTATTTATTTGATTACAAGAAATAATCAGGACTAGAGATCATACCTTGTATATAAAGCACATTCTGACCCAGACAGGTCTGCCAGGTCATTTAGTGAAAGGTAATGATAAAATTGATAAATTATTAATAGGAAATGTGCTAGAGGCCTCAGAATTTTATAAAAGAACATGAGGTCAATAGTAAAGTATTAAAAAAAGTTTTCTCCATCACTTGGCAACAAGCCAAAATAATTGTAAAAAGATGTCCCACCTCTTCCTTTTATATACAAACACCTTTACTAGCAAAGTGTAACTCTAAAGGTATACATAGAAATGAAATCTATGTATACATAGAAATGAAATCTGGCAGATAAAGGTATACATAGAAATGAAATCTAAAGGTATACATAGAAATGAAATCTGGCAGATACATGTCTTCAGTTTTATAGAATTTGGAGATTGAAGATATATACATCATACAAAAGATACATTTTCAGGATTTCAATGGGCAAATGCTTTGAGTTCTGAAAAGGCTGATTCTGTAATCACACATTTGCTAGAATTTATAGCCATCATGATAATACCTGTATAGATTATGACAGACAATGCTCTGGCATATATCTCTAGTAAAATGAAACAATTTTTTGATCCTTATAATATAAAGCATATTACAGAAATACCACATAATCCTACATAGCTAGCAGTCACAGAGAATTCAAATGGAAGTCTAAAAGAGATGCTAAATAAGCAGAAAGTACTAACAAAGAGCCCTAGAAATAGTCTACATAGTGTAATATTAACTTTGAATTTTCTCAATGATAATGAGAAAGGAACAATAGCTGCTGAAAGGCATCAGACTATAGAAAAAAATGGATGAGCTAAATCAGCCCGTCTATTTCAAAGATGTACTGACCTCAGAATGGAAGCCAGGCTATGTGTTACATTTGCTTTTGTTTCCAAAGGTGAAGTAATGTTATGGGTACCATTAACATTAATAAAGACTATTTAAAACAGAGAAACTTTCTGAAAATAAGAATTGATGGCTCTTCTATTCATATTACAATTATTACAGTTGTAAGAAAAAATGAAGGGTTGGTGTGGTGGAATGTTCTGTATGCTTCAGAGAGAGAGAAAAAAAGGGTACAGAAACCCTTTAAGAAAGAGAAATAGAATTAAAGATTTTTAAAAAGGCCATGTAAAGATGGCAAATAAACAGAGAGTCTGGATTATGTTTTCTTTTAATTTTTTAACTTTTAATGAACTAAATGCAGAGAGACAATTGATTGCTAAGGCTGCTAAGTTAAACCAATACTTATATTTTAAATATGTCTTGACTTTAAAATCTGTTTATAAGAATATGTTATTTGGGAAAAGAGTTTCTGCTTTTGTTTCCACAGAAGATCAAAACCTGTGGATTGGTTCTATGCAAATGTGGTTCCATTTGCCAAGGCCACCTGAATGAACATTCTCAGCTTCCAAGAAGCCAGTTGAGATGAACTAGCTTCAAAACCCCATGAGATCAATGTCCTTTGACAGCATGAAACAGTAAAAGAAAGAAAGCTTCATCCAATTTTCCCAAAAATATTATTTATTAATGTTTGTTTTCATTATAAATGGTTAATGGTCATAGTCAATCTTTAAAAAAAAGGAGGGAGGAGGATATGATATAGAAATTATTAGAAAAGATAAGTGGATTTTGATTCATTGATATAAACTTAAGGTTAATTTTGTTAAGCTGTTTGTATTTTTCTACTCTTGATTAAGGTATGATGCTGATGTAACTAATTTAAAATTGTAATGTGTAATTGAGAAATGCAGATTAATACTCATCTATGATAACCAAACTTATAGTCATGTTATTTAGATTTTTGTAGGAATGCAAAGATATATTTCAATTAGATAGATAGTCTTCAAACACTTCAAAGACATGCAGAATATGGCATATAAATTATTTTAAGAAGTTAAAGACTTTTCTGGACAGTGAGACAGGTCTGCTTCTGGCAGCACCAATGTATTTCAGGAAAATGATGGGCATTGAAGAAACTTCATGTGGAATTTACTTTGTGGCAACAGTTAGCCACTGGACAAGAAACTGGTCTGGTATTAACTGCTTGATAGTATGCTGTATAAACTGGACATGCAGGTTCCATAGGAAAGTAACAACTGAACATTGGCAGAACAAGCTGAGATGGTCCTTCAAGTTCCTGTTTTGCAGAAAAAATTGCCAGATATTCTTCAGGACACAAGGAGAAGCAATTGATGGACTGTGTCTGATTTCCTGCATCACTGAAAGGTTTGTCAGAGACTTTGGGCCATAAAGGCTGAAGATGGATGCCCCAATGTTACAAAGGAACTTTGGATGACTGTCCAGGCAGACATGGGTCATCTGTGTCATTTCTAGACTTTGTAAGTTGCTTGTACTTCCTGTTTATTTGCATAATATATCCTTCTGTGGGACTTTGATGTGGTTGAATGTTTAATAATTGTAGATATAGTTCTTTGTAGTTTAAAAGATATATTAGATATGAAACTTTAGACTCACAATGATAAGGTAGATAATGGAATATTCTCTTTAATTTTGTGAATACAAATAGACTTGGTGTTGTGACTGTAATTCCTGTTTGAGAGTTGTTCTGTTGTAATTTTGCTATATGGAAATTGAAACCTTCCTTTTTAATTAGACAGAAAAGAGGAAATGTGGTGGAATGTTCTGTATGCTGTAAATAAATAACTTATTTGGCCTATGTACAGCAACATAGTAGTGGGTAGAGAATCAGAGGGCAGGCAGGTAGGAAAGGGTGGAGTTAGTCACTCTTGATCTGTCCTCCACAGAAGAAGCATGTAGGAATCCAGGTGAGCCATGGGCTGTGGGCCACGTGGTAGAAGGTTAATGGAAATGGGCTAATCCAAAAAGAAAGAGCTAGCTAGTAATGTGCTTAAGATATGGGCCAAACAGTGTAAAGGATATAAGCCTGTAATTCATTTCTTTGGGGGACAAAAGCTGCCGTGAACCAGGTTCCAACCGCCTCCACCAGACACACCAGGTCACAAACTTCATGGACCCAAAATGTGGCGAGAAACTTACTACAACAGGTTGGGTCAGGTTTTTGTTTCTGTCTTTACAGAAAGCCAGAAATACCCATCTTCAAGAAGTTAAAAGACCTTTGACATCTGGACATGTACAACAGAAGGGAGGCTATCCAGAAAATTTCAGAAGCAAAAGAATATCACATCTATTTGTACCAATATTATCTATGCAGTAACATCTTTCCTCTTATCTTTAATTACAAGGTAAATTGAAGTCCCAGTTAAATTTTAAATTATAGCTGGCTTTGGAGTTGGAGTATGGCTCTCTCTTCCTCTTAATTCAAGCATACTTGTTAAAGGAAAAGGTAAAAAAATCTCTGTATCATATCACAAGAACCCCCTGATGTGGGACAGAAGAAAAGGTAGAAAGGACTTTAAGAATATCCTGCTGCCCAGAGAAGTCTGTCAGACATGCTGGGCCTGTAGGCCAAAGATGGACCCTTCAATAACACAGAAAACTATGGGTGTCTTCCAGGCAGCCAGCTATTTCATTTCTTGCATTTTTGGAAGTTGCTATTTACTTAATATTATTTCCTTCTTGGGTCTCTGGGGAGTTTAAAGATGAGCTAGTTAATAGTTATAGTTTTCTAGTGACTGTTTTAGGAAAGAAAATCACTTAGCAGTTAGTAAGTTTAAGAGACATCAAAACATAGTTTTTAATTAGCAATACAAGTTAGATACAAAGTGGATTAGACACAATCCATTGGACTCACCAAAATAGGATAAATAATAAAATACTTTCTTCAAGTTTGTCAATTGTTACCAAATTGGGCACTTCTTATGTAATTATTGTTTGTACATTATAACATGTAAGTATTGTTCCTATTTTACATGTTTTTCCTATTTTAGTTATAGCTTGCTTTTTTATTTTTGACACAAAAGGGGGTATGTGAATATTTGTTAAATATTTAATAAATTCTGAGATATTAGAGAGGCCACACAGTCAAATCCTAGGCAGGCATCTCGGGAATTTCTTGATCCTTGAATACAAGGAAAAACAGCTGATTCAATCACACACCTTTATTCCCAGCACAGAGAAAACTCAGAGAAGTAACCAACATCCTTTATCTTATAACTCCAGAGACATAACTTCTTCTGTTTCTGTGAGTTCAAGGCTACATGCCTTTAATCCTAATCTGAATGTGATAAGGTGGAAAAGGACTCATAGAAACCAGCCAGACTCAGAAGTGACTCACAGAAGCCATAGACTGAAGTGAACAGGAGTGAGGCTGATGAAGTTGCAAGAAGGCTGATTGAGAATTGACTATGGTGCTTTGTCTCTCTGATTTTTCATCCTTCTCTGAATATTTGGCTCTTTGTCTCATTCATGAAACTACAACTAGATATAAAGAAAAAAATTAATTTTGAAATTGCCACATAAATGATTGGACATAGAATATATACTGAGTGATGTAACTCAGGTGAAGAAATTCTAATGTAAAATGTTTTTGTCCAAATGGAATCTTAACATGGAATCTTTAGATGTCTGTGTATAATCGGGACTATCTATCTTCAAAATTCAGGAAAGTAGAAACTGTCTATGGTTGGTGGGTATGTTTCATGAAGGGAATATAATAATTTGAATGAAAAGGATACACATAGGCTTATATGTCTGAATTATTGATATACCACTGTAACATTATTTGAATTGGTTTAGAAACTGAT
Source organism: Sigmodon hispidus (assembly GCA_004025045.1). NCBI lineage: Eukaryota > Metazoa > Chordata > Mammalia > Rodentia > Cricetidae > Sigmodon > Sigmodon hispidus. The sequence goes on from PVIH01024062.1 coordinate 15,827, forward strand.
ACCTCGCAGGAGGAAGTATGTCATTGGCGTCCAGCTTTGAGATTTTAAAGCCTGGCACCATTTATATTGTGTGCTCTATACTTCCTGCATGCAGTTTAAAATGTAATTCCTTAGCTGGCTGTTCCAATTATTATAGTAACTACCTGTCACTCTTCCCAATCATGATCAAGATGAAATTCTTATTTCTCTGAAATTGTAATCCTAAATAAAATTTTCCTTCTATAAGTTGTCTTAGTTATGGTGTTTCATAATAGTAACAGAAAAGTAAATAACGGGGATATTAGAATGCAAAAGATATTAATGGCAAAATGAAATAGTTGCTTAAGTGGAGAAAGGGAAGGGATGGGTAGTATGGAAGAGTGATTGAAAAAAGTTAAAACTAATAATGTTTTTAAAAGCCATATTGTAGTATTACATTTTTGGCCTGGCCACTTTGTGGTACAGTTCCAAAATCCACAATCCTGCAGTCTCACAGTCCCACAGAATCACAAAAAATGCTTATATTAATTACACTCTGCTTGCAGATAGACCTGGGACCCAGTCATATAACTTGCTAACTCTTTATTCTTAAACTAAACCATGATTCTTATCTTTTTCAGCCATGTAGCTTGGGACCTTTTTACAGAGAATCATTTCAACTTCTTTCCTCTGTTTTTGTTGGCATCTCATTGTGATGTCTTTGTGATATTCTTCTGGCTTCTCTGGAATCTCTGCTCTGCTCTTCCTGTTTCCAAAGTTTTCTTTGCTTTGTAGAGATATTAGTGTTATTAGAGCAATCAAACCCCCTTTAAGAGAATATATTAAGGGCATACTCTAGGATAAACCCAATATCTGATACTGTTAACTGAGCTAAAACCTGGTGGCTGACTTGCTTATAGGTCATTGGAAACAATCTAGTACTATTACTTTGCCAAATGGCTATTTCAATATACTGTGTCACAAGTTTTTCTGTCTATATGCCTATATTAATGCATTTATTATCATAAAATAAATTTGCTTTTGCTCTAGATGATAATTAATAGCAATATCCCCAAATGTTCAATAAGCAAAAAATTCTCAGCTCTAAATGAGACATCTATATCATATTCTCTCTACTGAAGGCTCATGGATTGTCATGGAAAATTGAAGAGAAAGACAGAAAGATATAGGGTGTTATATGCATCAAAATAATCTTTGAAACATGTCAGTGGCAATGTATATTAAAATCATAGCAGTGAACTTCATGAGTACCACTTTACCAAAACACTCTAGCCAAAAATCTAGCATTGATGAGGGAGAAGCTCATGTAGTCCCAGTACAAAAAGCAAAAGAGTTGACAATTGATGGCTTCTGGGGAAAGAGAAGTCAGTCTTCTTCAGGGATGCAGTTTGTGAGAACTACCCATGCTCCGATATATAGACCCACACAAAATTTAGTGTGCTAGAGACAGACTGACTATTTGAATCTCAGACCCAAGTGCTGAGTAGAATCAGAGACAGGTCCTAGCATTAAGCTGGGAAGGACTTCTCCCCACAACCCCTAAGAGAAGGGACCTCTCATACCTGGACATAGTCTCTAGGGCAAACTGCATGATCAGAGACAGACTGATGCCTTTGAAACTCAGGGCATGTCCAGAGTGGAATCAGATGTGAGCAGATTACAGCTCTCAGTCCATCTGTTTGGATAATCCTCTAAGGGTGCCAGGGTCACACCCAAGGTTCTGATCTCAGACTCTTGATAGCAGATGGACCCTAAACTTTAGCTGGGAGAGGCCTTCCTCAGCGACCCCTAACAAAAAGGAACTCCCATGGCCATGCCCAGTCCCGGGTAAGCTGCATCATCATAGACAATCAGGCACTTTCAAAACACAGAACAAAGTTGAGAGCAGAGTCAGAGATTGTGTAGACCACTTGCTCAGAGGAGACAGGAGACACACAAGTCTTATAGCCACAGCTGACTAGAAGATGCCTAAGTGTGAACCACTGAAGCAATGGGCAGAACCCAGAGCTATACATATAACAATAGAAACAACAAAGAAACACCAGAAGAAATTGGTGGTTCTACAAAACCAAGACACGAACAGAGCAATGAAGAGGAAACAGAAGGAAACACCAGCAAAAACACCTTTGTGAATATTATAGAAGCCTTAAAAGAAGATATAAAAATTCCCTTAAAGAAATAGAAGAAAATACAAACAAAAAATTGGAACAGATGAACAAATCCTTGAAAGAAATCCAAGAAAAGGAAAACCAAAAAGTGAAAAAAAAATTCCAGAAACTAAAAACTGAAATAGAAGCAATAAAAATGCACAAAATGAGGCAAAGGTAGGAATAAAAAAATCTGAAGAAAAGAACTGAACTTAGAGATATAACAATAAAAAGCAGAAACCAAGAGATGGAAGAGAGAATCTCAGGAGTGAAGACTCAATAATGGAAATAGATACATCAGTCAAAGAAAACACTAAAACCAAAAACGCCATAAAACAAAATGTTCATGAAATTTGGGACACCATGAAAAGTCCTAACCTGAGAATAACAGGAAAAGAAGAAGGAGAAGAATACCAGCTCAAAGGCACAGATAATTTACTCAGTAAAACCATAAAAGAAAACTTTCCCAACCTAAAGAAGGAAATGCATATAAAGATAGAAGAAGCTTAAAGGACACCGAATAGATTTGCCCCCCCTAAAAAGTCCACTTATCACATAGTAATCAAGCCACAAAACATACAGAACAAAGAAAAAATTTTAAGAGCTACAAAAGAAAAGGGCCAACATATCTACAAAGGCAGACCCATTGGAATTAATTACACATGACAATTCAAAGGAAAAAATAAAAGCATAATAGTCCTGATTAGAAGTTATAAAAACACTAAAAGCACATGGCTGAAAACTTAGACTACTATACTCAGTAAAAGTGTCAATCATCATAGATGGAGTAAACAAGTTATTTCATGACAAAGTCAAACTTAACACCTACCCACAAATCCAGCCCTTCAGAAAGGATCCCAGATCTCTACCATCATTAGGATAATTGTTTCATTGTTCTGATGCATAAACCAAGTTAAAACTGGAGACTCAAAAATTCTTATACTTTTTCAAATATAAATTATGCTTTACCTTTACTCAATTATGCAACAAATCATTCTAATGAGATTTAATATGAAGCTTTACTCGTCACGGCAGAGGGACAAGAAACAATTAGGTTTAGTGTCTAAATAAAGCTATTTCTAAGATCTTAAATATATTTCATATTCCACAGTTAAACATATGAAAAAAGTCCTAACTCAGCAAATTTATTTATCACATAACTGCAATCAGTAAGCTAAAAATTTAATTCTATCATAAACAATATACCTTTTATTTTTATCTTATTCTCTCAGAATTCTCACAGAACAGATAAATATATACAATATGTAGTTAAGGAAATTTCTAAACCAAGCCAGAGCTCTAGGCAAATTATGAAAAACAACTCTCTGTGAATCACAAATGGAGTCATCAATAAATACTGAATATTATATAGCCATGATGTACAATGTCAAGCCTTAAGAATTGTAAGTAATAAATTTATAAAATATCTATTGTTGATTATGATGTTTAGTTATTTCCTCTGAAATTAAATATTTCTTACTCAAGGGAGGAAAAGGATTCATAAAATTTAGTAAATAAATGAAACCTATAAATCTCAGAAAGTCAACAATATTTATAAGGTAAATGATGCTTTCTTGAGATATCACTAGTTATGAATTACAGTTTTGATGATACAAATGCCATTGATTAAACATTCTTTATTATTCCTGAAAATGTTCTGAACAAACTAATAGATTCATCAAAGAAGAAAAAGCATTTCTGAATTCAATTACTTAAGCTAGTTTTGATTTTAGATGGGGTTTTATAAATTCTAGAGTCATTTAGCTAAACCGTATCTAAAATTTTCTTTTTAATATATTCCATTTCTATAGGAGTTTTATTTTCTTAAAATATGGTACTGTGGAGTAGTTTAGATTAAATTTTAAGAATTTTTAATAAATAAACTCATATTTTTTATCCATGTATTCCCTTGTTCAAATGCCCTTCCCCCTCCCACTCCTTTTTGTCACTTTTTTTTCTCCACATCTCTTTATTTCCTCCCTAACAAGGGCAGGAGGTTCCAAGGTCGCAATATGGCTTAGTTCAGCATCCACTCCTGGCAGATCCGCTATCGTCACCCAAAAATCAAGACTGAATCAGGTGTTCCTCTGGAGGGAGTGAGATCCAAGGTGCTGATTCAAGGTGTTTCAGATCTCAAACTGTTCAGGGGTTGTGGTTTGCAGTTTGGACATGCTTTGCTTTTTGCTTTTTTTGTTTAGAGTCCACTAATGAGTGAGCACATCCCTGCTTGTCTTTCTGGGTTTGTGATACCTTGCGCAGGAGAATATTCTCCAAATCCATCCATTTTAGAATATCATTTCTTCTTACTGCTAAATAGTACTCCATTTTGTAGATGTACCACATTTTTGTTAATCATTCTTCAGTTGAAGGGCATCTAGATTGTTTGCAGGTTCTTGCTATTACGAACAATGCTACTATGAACATAGATGAGCAAATGCCTTTGGAGTGTGAATGTGCATCTTTTGTTATATACCCAGTAATGGTATTGCTGGAACCTTGGGGAGAATGAATCCCAGTTTTTTAAGAAATCTCCACACTGCATTGCAGAGGGGCTGAACAACCTTACACTCCCACCAACAACTAGCGAGCATTCCCTTTGTTCCACAACCTCTCCAGCATAGGTTGTCATCTGTGTCTTTTATCTTAGTCAATTTGACAGGTGTAAGGTGGTATCTCAAATTTGTTCTGATTTGCATTTTTCTGATGGCTAAAGATGTCCAGTATTTTTTCAAGTGCTTTTCATCAATTTGTAATTCTTCTGCTCAGAATTCCATTTTTAATTCTGTACCCCATTTTTTGATTGGGTTATTCAAAATTTTGTCCTCTAGTTTCTTGAGGTCTTGATATATTTTAGAGATCGGTCCACTGTCACTAGAAGAGCTGGTGAAAATCTTTTCCCATTCTATAGGCTGGTGTTTAATCTTATTGACAGTGTTCTTGACTTTACAGAAGCTTCTCAGCTTCTGGAGGTCTCACTTATTCATTGTTGTTCTTAGTGTCTATGCTAATGATGTTATATATAAGAAGGGGTCACCTCTGCCAAATCACTGGAGGTTATTTTCTACTTTCATCTCTATCAAGTTCAATGTTGCTGGGAATATGTTGAGGTCTTTGATCCATGTAGATGTGAGTTTTGTTCAGGGTAATAGGCTGGAAAATATTTGCATTTTTCTACACACTAACATCCAGCTATGCCAACACCATTTGTTAAAGATACTATATTTTTTTTCCATTGAACATTTTGGGGCTCTTTGTCAAAGATCAGGCATTCATAGTTTTTTTGTGTTTTTCCAGGATCTTCAATTCTATTCAAATGATTCACAAGTCTGGTTTTCTTTTAGTACCAGGATGTTTTTATTACTGTAGCTTTATAGTACAACTTGAAGTCAGATATGGTGATACCTCCTAATGTTCATTGTTGAGGAAAATTGTTTTGGCAATCCTGGCTTTCCTGTTATTCCAAAAATTGAATATTGCTATTTCATATATATATAAAAATTGAGTTGGAATTTTAATGGGAAGTGCATTGAATCTGTAAATTGCTTTAGGTAGAATTGCCATATTTACTATGTTGATCCTACCTATCTAGGAACATGGGAGATATTTCCATTTTCTGATATCCGCTTCAATTTTTTTATTCATTGATATAATTTTTTTTGTCAAATAGAACTGTTACTTCCTTGGTTATAGTTACTCCAAGGTATTTGATGCTATTTGCGGCTATTATAAAGGGTGATGCTTCACTTATTTCTTTTTCAGCTCTTCAATCTTTAGTGTATAGAAGAGCTATTGATTTCTTTGAGTTAACCTTGTATCCTGCTAAATGGCTGAAGCTGATTATCAGCTGTAGAAGTTCCCTGGTAGAATTTTGTGGATCACTTATGTATACAATCACATCATCTGCAAATAAAGATTATTTCACTACTTATTTTTGAAGTTGTGTCCCCTTAGTATCCTTTCATTCTCTTATTGCTTTACTTAAAACTTTGAGAGCTCTAATGAATAGATAAGGGGACATTGGACATCCTTTTCTAGTTCCTCATTATAGCGGGATTGCTTTGATGTCACCTCTCTGCTTCTTGTAATTTGCCTTTATTATTTTAGATATTTTCCCTGTATTTCTGATCTGTCCAGGACTTTTATCATAAAGGATTGTTTGATTTTGTCAAAAGCTTTTTCATCATCTAAGGATATGATCATGTGGGTTTTTTTCTTTAGATTGTTTATATGATGTATGACATTTAAGGTTTTCATATGTTGAACCATCCCTGCATTTCTTGGATGAAGCCTACTTGATCATGGCACATGGAATGTTTATATGTTGTTATATACTGTTTCCCAGAATTTTGTTGAGAATTTTAGCATCAATATTCATGAAGGAAATTGGTCTGTAATTCTCTTTGTTGCATCATTGAGTGGTTTGAATATTAGGGTAATTGTAGCCTCATAAAAAGAGATTGGCAATATTCCTTCAATTTCTACAATATGAAATAGTTTGAGGATTATTGGTAATAGTTCTTCTTTGAATGTCTGGTAGAATTCTGCATTGAAACCATATGTACCTTGGCTTGTTTGCTTGGGAGGCTTTTAATGACTGCTTCAGTTTCTTTTATGGTTATAGTTCTGATAAGGTATTTAATTTGATCTTGATTTAATTTTGGTAAGTTGTACCAGTCCAAAAAGCTGTCTATTTCTTCTTGGTTTTTCATTTTTGTGGAGTGTAGATTTTCAAAAATGAGCATATTATTTTCTAGATTTCCTGAGGGTCTGTTTTTATGTCCCCCTTTTCATTTCTGATTTTGTTGATGTAGATACTCTCTCCCTCTGCTTTTTTGTTAGTTTGGATAAGGGTTTATCTATCTTGTTGACTTTCTCAAAGAATCAACTCTGCAATTCATTGTAATTTTTTGAGTTTTATTGATTTTTGGCTCTAAGTTTGATTATTTCCTGCCATCTATTCTTTCTAGGTGAGTTTGCTACTAATTGTTCTAAGACTTTCAGCTGAGCTGTTAGTTCTCTAGAGTGGGATTTCTCTAGGTTTTTCATATAGGCATCAAGTGGGATGAATTTTCCTCATAATACTGTTTTTATTTTGTCCCACAAGTGTGGGTACATTGCAGTTTTATTTTCATTAAAATCTAGGAAGACTTTGATTTCTTCCTTGATTTCTTCCTTTACCCAGATGTGGTTCAGTTGAGTAATATTTTGTTTCCATGAGTTGGTTGACTTTCAGTAATTTTTGAATGTGTTGAACTCTAATTTTAGGCCCTGGTGTTCTGATATAATACAAGGGATTATTTTCATTTTTGTACCTATTGATTTTTGCTCTATGATCAATTATGTGGTCAGTTTTAAAGAAAGTTCCATTTTGTTCTGAGAAATATATACTTTCCTTTGCATTTGGGTGGAAAATTCTGTTAATGTCTATTAAATCCATTCCCATCATAACCTCTGTTAGACTCTTTATTTCTCTGTTGAGTCTCTTTCTGGTTGACCTATCCATGAATGAAAGTGGGATATTGATGTTACCCACTATTAGGATATGAGAACTGATTTGGGATTTGAACTTTAATAGTGTTTTTTTTGTTTTGTTTTG
>PVIH01024063.1:0-23546 GCA_004025045.1 Sigmodon hispidus
TCTCTCTCTCTCTCTCTCTCTCTCTCTCTCTCTGTGTGTGTGTGTGTGTGTGTGTGTGTGTGTGTGTGTGTGTGTGAAGGTGAGAGTTTGACTCAGATGTATTCCTTAAAGGCTCTCCATATTATCTTTTGAGACAGGGCCCAGCACTGAATCTCTTTGGCAAGACTTGTTTGCCCGCAACCCCTAGGGATACGTTTCTTCATATTCTAGCAACATCAGGGTATAGACTATGCTGTAATACCTATCATTTTATGTATCTCCAAAGTTATGTCTTCATGCTTGTTTTTCAGGCACTCCATTTACCTTGCCATTCCTCCAGCATGACATTCAATTAAGTATACAGTCAGTGGGAAGGCAACCTCCTCAGATTGTGATTAGTTCATGAATTGTAAAACCCAGGTATCATATCTTTCTCTTGTTTTACATATAGACACTTGCCACTATTCTGCTTATTTCCTGCCCATTTTACTCCTTCCTTCACCATCATTTAACAACTGTTTATCTAATATACAAGATTCCCTTTACCTTGTTCTCTCATGTATCAATCTTCACTGTATCATATACAACAGATCCAGCTACTCAATTCTAAACTTACCAGAAATGATTTCAATTTCTTAAAGATAGAAGAAAGTGGTTTATTGATGAGTCTGAGATACAGTCTTCAGAAAAAACAAGTACCAGTATATGACCATTGAGCAACCTTCATATCCATGAGCTCTCTCCTTCAGCAAGCTGCAAAAATAATTACCTATTATTTACCAAATCTGTACCCAAAATTTAAACAAATCATATTTGACAATTCTGTTTATTATAAATCCATGCTAGTTCCTGAGAAATATGTTACATCTATCAGAATATACACAATTTCCTCTTAATTTGATGAATCCTTCTATTCACCATGTTTTTAAAAGAAAAACAGATTAAGTGACTTTGAACTGCTAGCACTCTATATTGGAATATTTTCAGGTTTGTATTTCTATTTTTATGAGTTCTCAAAACTGTCCTAAATCCTGAGCCTACTTTGTATGGGATAAAAAGAAAGTGCCTCTCTTTGATTCATGTTTTCATACATGAGCATCTGGGGTTAATTTAGTAGAGAAAAGTATGTTGTTGCTGGAATTAAAAACTACTTCACACCAATCTTAAGATTATTTTTCTATAACAGACAGATATTTCAGCCAAAAATTCAAAATGGAAATATTCAAAATAAAAATGTGTTTATCATGCATGTTTTATTAAGGCTACAGCACCTTTCATGTATCAAGAAATTTGGAATTGTGTTTATTCTTAATATTCAAAAACTAATGCATGTACTTCTTAAAATATTCATCTGTGGGATTTGAAATAAAAATAAAAATTTCTTCTACAATTATCTACCTTCTGCCTTCACTTTTATTGGTGGCATACACATCTTTCTTTGATAAATTTGAGAAAGCATTCTGTATTTTAGGTTTATTCATTTAATATTATTATAGGCCTTTTTGTTAGAAGGAGATAAAAAGCATGAGTGAGTCTTCTCAGTACAATCTAGCAGCAACTCTTGTTCCAATAATGAGAAAATTATATCAATCTACTATAGCAACTAACAACATATGGGTAATGGAACATGTGGGTAATCAACATCATTTGGGAATGTAAATACAAACTGTCCAGTGTCAGAAAACTAGATTAGAAATTCTAAGTCTTAGCACTCTTGGGTTAACCAAGACCTTTAAAAGATCAGTGGTGGTGTTCCAGGACCAGGATCAGTCTGTTGTGCTTGACCCCAGACACTCCTTAGACAGGACTAGGTTTTGGCTGTGAGGGGCTCCTCCAGCCACTCCTAAAAGAGGGGACATGCACAGCTTGTTCCACCTCCAGGGCAAAATGCATCATCAGAGAAGGACTGAGGCCTTGAAATTCAGACACCTGCCCAGAGCAGAGTGAGACATGGAGCAGTCCCCTAGCTCAGAGGAGACAGAATACACACAAGCCCTCTTGCCACAACTGGGCAACCTAATCGTAAACCACTGAAGCCATGGGCAGATGCTAGTGCAAAAATACATATAGTAATAATATAAAGAACAACAAGGCAACTCCCAAAGAAACAGGTGGTTCTAAAAATACAAGACCTAAACAGAGCAATGAAGAGGAAACAGAAGGAAACAACACCAAAAACATCTTTATGATGATTATTGAAGCGTTCAAAGAAGATATAAAAAAATTCTCCTAAAGAAATAGAAGACATTACAAACACAAAATTGGAAGAGATGAACAAATCCTTGAAAGAAAACCAAGAAAAGGTAAACCAAAAAAATGAAAGAAATATGCCAGGGACTAAAAACTGAAATAGAAACAGTAAAAAAGGCACACAATGAGGCAAAGATGGTAATAGAAAACCTGAAGAAAAGAGCTGGAACTACAGAAAAAGGCATAAACAATAGAATCCAAGAGATGGAAGAGAGAATCTCTGGAGTGGAAGACTCAGAAGCTGAAATACATACATCAGTCAAAGAAAATACCAAACCAAAAAAGCCATAACACAAAATGTTCAGGAAATCTGGGACACCATGAAGAGACCTAACTTGAGAATAATAGGAATAGAAGAAAGAGAAGAATACCAGCTCAAAGGCACAGATAATGTATTCAATAAAATCATAGAAGAAAACTTTCTTAACTTGAAGAAGGAAATGCCTATAAAGATACATGAAGCTTACAGAAAACCAAATAGATATGGCCCCCCAAAAAGTCAGTGAGCCACATAATAATCAAGCCACAAAACACACAGAAGAAAGAAAAAATTTTAAAAGCTGCAAGAGAAAAGAGACAAGTTAATTATTAATTCAGACCCATCAGAATAACTCCTGACTATTAAATAGAAATGATGAAAGCAAGAAGGGGTTGGTCAGAAGTTACAAATCATTAAAAGATCATGGCTGCCAACCTAGAAAACTATACCCAGCAAAATTGTCAATCACCATAGATGGAGTAAAAAAGATATTTCATGACAAAATCAGAGTGAAACAATACCTATCTACCAATCTGGCCCTCCAGAAAGCATTAGAGGGAAAACTCCAACCTAAGGATCCCAGATACACCAATGAAACCGCAATCAATAATCCCACAGAAGAAAAGCCCAGAGAAAGGAAATATATACAACCTACCACCAAAAATAGCAGGAAATATCAATCAGTGGTCACTAATATCCCTTAATATCAAAGGACTCAACTCACCTATAAAAAGACACACACAAAAAGATGGATATAAAAGCAGAAGACATACTTCTGTTGCCTACAAGAAACACACCTCACCACAAAAACAGACAGAGGCTCAGAGTAAAGAGTTGGAAAAAGATTTTCCAATTAAAAGTTCCTAAGGAACAAACTGGGGTTGTCATCCTAATATGTAACAACGTAGACGTTAAGCTAAAAGCAATTAAAAGGAACCAAGATGGACATTACTTATTCATCATGGGAAAAATTGGTCAAGAGGAGATTTAATCCTGAATATTTATGTCCCTAATATAAGGGTACATACCAATGTAAAAGAAAAACAGTTAAGCTCAAATCCCACATCAATTCTTACACCCTAATAGTGGGAGACTTCAATACTCCACCTTCACTCTTGGATAGGTCAACCAGACAGAGACTCAACAGAGAAATAAGTCTAACAGAGGTTATGATGCAAATGGATTTAATAGATGTTTACAGAAGGTTCCACCCAAACGCAAAGGAATATGCATATATCTCAGCTCCTCATGGAACTTTCTCTAAAATTGACCACATAATTGGACATAAAGCAAATATCAACAGATTCAAAACAATGGAAATAATCCCTTGTATCATATAAGCCCACCCTGGCTTACAGTTGGAGTTCAACAACATCAAAAATCAAAGAAAGCCTACCAACTCATGGAAGCTAAACATCACTCAGCTGAACCACCTATGGGTCAAAGAGGAAATTACAAAATCAAAATCTTCCTAGAATTTAACAAAAATGAATCTGCAATGTATCCAAACTTGTGGGACACAATGAAAGCAGTCTTAAGAGAAAAATTCACAGCACTAGACGGCTATATGAAAAACCTAGAGAATTCCCACACTAGAGAACTAACAGCTCAGCTGAAAGCCTTAGAAGAATTAGAAGCGAACTCACCTAAAAGGAGTAGACAGCAGGAAATAATCCAACATACAGCTGAAATCAATACAGGTGAAACAAGAAGAACAATTCAAAGAATCAATGAATCAAAGAGTTGGTTCTTTGAGAAAATCAACAGGATAGATAAGCTCTTATCCAAACTAATCAAAAAGCAGAGAGAGAGATTATCCAAATGAACAAAATTTGAAATGAAAAGGGTGACATAACAACAGACCCCAGGAAATCCAGAGAATAATCAGATCATGCTTTGAAAATCTATATTCCACAAAAATGGAAAACCTAGAAGAAATGGACAGATTTTTGGACAAGCACCATTTACCAAAATTAATTGAATATCAGATTAATTACCTAAACAGACCTATAACCATAAAGGAAATTGAAGCTGTCATTAAATGCCTGCCACCAGGTGAGATGGTTTCAGTGCAAAACTCTACCAGACATTCAAAGAATTACTACCATTATTTTTCAAACTATTTCACACAGTAGGAACTAAAGGAAAATTGCCAAATTCCTTTTATGAGGCCATAGTTACACTAATACCCAAGCCACTCAAAGACACAACAAAGAAGGAGAATTACAGACCAATTTCCCTCATGAATATTGATGCTAAAATTCTCAACACAATTTTGGCAAACCATATACAACAATATATAAAAAATATCATCCAACACGACCAAGTAGGTTTCATCCCAGAAATGCAGGGATGTCTCAACATATGAAAAACTATAAACGTCACCCATCATATAAATAAAATAAAGAAAAAAAAACACCTGATCATATCCTTAAATGGTGAAAAAGACTTTGAAAAAATCCAATACTCCTTTAGGATAAAAGCTCTGGAGAGATCAGGAATACAGGGAAAATATCTCAATATAATAAAGGTGATTTACAGGAAGCCGACAGCCAGCATCCAACTTAATGGAGAAAAACTCAAAGCAATCCCACTAAAATCAGGAACTAGACAAGGATGTCCTCTCTCCCCTTATCTATTCAATATAGTTCTCAAAGTTTTAGCTAAAGCAATAAGATAACGACAGGAGATTAAGGGGATACAAATTGGAAAAGAAGTGAATCTATCTCTATTTGCAGATGATATGATTGTATACATAAGTGACCCAAAAAATTCTATCAAGCAACTTCTACAGCTGATAAACACCTTCAGCAATGTAGCAGGATAGAAGATTAACTCGAAAAAATCGGTAGCCATTCTATACACTAAAGATAAAAGGGCTGAAAGAAAAAAAAAGGGAAGCATCACCATTTATAATAGCTGCAAATAGCATTAAATACCTTGGAGTAACTATAACCAAAGATGTAACAGATCTATTTGACAAAAATTTTAAATCGCTGAAGAAAGAAATTGAAGAGAATATCAGAAAATGGAAACCTCTCCCATGCTCTTGGAGAAGTGGGATCAACATAGTAAAAACGGCAATTCTACCAAAGGCAATCTACAGATTCAATGCACTGCCCATCAAAATCCCAACACAATAATTTACGGACCTTGAAAGAACAATACTCAATTTCACTTGGAATAACAGGAAATCCAGTATTGCTAAAACAATATGCTCAACTAAAGAACCTCAGGAGGCATAACCATCCCCGACTTCAAGTTATATTATATAGCTACAGTAATAAAAACAGCCTGGTATTGGCATAAAAACAGACTTGTGGACCAATGGAATAGAACTGAGGATCCAAGCATTAACCCAAAAACCTATAAACACCTCATCTTCAACAAAGAGGCCAAAAACAGTCAATGGAGAAAAAATAGTATCTATAATGAATGGTGTTGGCATAGCTGGTTGGTAGTGTGTAGAAAAATGCAAATAGATCCAAGCTGCCTGTCACCCAGCACAAAACTCAAATCCAACTGGATCAAATACCTCAACATAACACCAGCCACTCTGAACTCAATAGAAAAGAAAGTGTGAAGTACTCTTCTACTAATTGGCACAGGGAACCACCTCCTAAATATAATACCAGTGGCATGGACACTAAGATCAACAATCAATAGGTAGGATCTCTTGAAATTGAGAAGCTTCTGTAAAGCCAAGGACACTGTCAATAGGACAAAATGACAGCCTACAGAATGGGAAAAGATTTTGACCAACACTACAAGTGAAAGAGGACTAATCTCTAGAATATATGAAGAACTCAAGAAACTAGAGCCCAAAAACTTGAATAACCCAATCAAAAAATGGGGTTTAGAACTAAAACGGGAATTCTCAGCAGAAGAATTACAAATGGCTGAAAGGCACTTGAAAAAGTGCTCAACATATTTAGCCATCAGAGAAATGCAAATCAAAACAACTTTGAGATACCCCCTGACACCTGCCAGATTGGCTAAGATAAAAGACACAGATGACAGCCTATGCTGGAGAGGTTTCAGAGCAAGGGGAACACTCCTCCATTGTTGGTGGGAGTGTAAGCTTGTTCAGCCACTCTGGAATATAGTATGGTGGTTTCTCAGAAAACTGTGAATCTATCTCCCCAAGGATCCAGCCATATCACTTTAGGGTGTATACTCCAATGATGCACAGTCACACTCCAAAGGCATTAGTTCAACTATGTTCATAGCAGCATTATTCATAATAGCATGAATCTGGAAACAACTTCGATGCCCCTCAACTGAGGAATGGATTAACAAACTGTGATACAACTACACAATGGAGTACTACTCAGCAGTAAGAAAAAAAATGATATCCTAAAATTTGCAGGCAAATGGATGGATTTGGAGAATATCCTTCTGTGAGAAGTATCTCAAAACCAGAAAGGTAAGCAGGGGATGTATTCACTCATTAGTGGATTCTAAACAAATGAAAATCAAACAAAAAAACAAAAACAAAAACAAAAAAAAAACAAAACGAAAAGCATGTCCAAGCTGCAAACCACAACCACTGAATAGCTTGGGATCTGAAACACCTTGGACTGACACCTTGGATCCCACACCCCTTCTGGGAACACCTGACTCAATCTCGATGTTGGAGGGAGAAAACTGGATCTGCCAGGAGTGGAGGCTGAACTGAGCAATATTGGGACATTGAGACAATGGGACATTGGGACCTTGGGACCTCCTGCCCAGGCTGGGCATGAGATGTGGAGATGTGTAGAAGACAGAGTGACCTGAGGGAGGGGGAGGGGGGAGGCACCTTGAATAAGGATATACACAGATAGAAAATGTGACTTTATTCATAACAAAAAAAAGAAAAAGAAAATTTATGCTGTTAAAAAAAAAAACATCTGTACTAAATTTACATTTGTAAATCCCAGGTTACATGTGTATCAACCTTGTATTTCCCTATGCCATAACAATACTTATTTGTAGCTACAGTGCTCCAGGTCTGTAGAATCTGTCTTAATTATCCAACAGTTCCATGACTTACTAATGACCACATGAAGGCTGTTGTGGTCTTTTCAATGTCTTGGGTATAAACAGTGTTGTACTGGCACAAGTTCAACTGTGATATCAGGATAAGGTCCAGATATTTTAATTCATCATAGATAAAAAAGTTTCCATATTGATATTCTAATTATTATACCTAGATACCTTTTTTATTTCCTGCTTTGACAATCATATTCATAGCCTGGGACATCCAGGAGGCCCTCCTATCAACTTTCTTTCTACTTCCTTTGGTTATTCCTAAAACATAATTCAACCACATGCCAGAAACATATATTGTATTGGATTTAATCTCTCTTTCCAGATTCTCTATTGTAATATTATGAGTACTTCAAAAAACTTAGATAATTCTATTTTCCTGCCATATTGTATCATATTCTTGTCCTTGAGTCTGACAACCCAATCTGATTGCTACCCAATATATAACCACAAAGGAGAAATCAAGCAGTAACTTTGATAGCTTTTACACTATACCCCAATCAAAGAAGCTGACTAGTCACCCACAAAATCAATTGGCAACTGACACAGACAATTATGTGTGACACACCATTTTTAGAGTGTCATTTATGAGTATACTGAGACTGGATCTAAGAAGGAAAAGTGCATTTGCCAGGTGACCTGCAAAGCAGCCTGCTGGGCAAGAATAAATAAAAAGAGCAGTGACCTTTCAGTCCCAGGAAATGGTACCTTGGCCTCCACAGTGGGACTATGTCTGATGAGTTTTGGTAGAGCCTTTTCTATTCTATGTGTTGTGATCTCAGCAGAGATCTACACAGCATATGGCAAATAGTGGTGAACAATTACTTAAGTTTCAGTAAAATGGTGAGAAAAAACTTAGAAGAAGGTGAAAAAACCCTAGATAACTTGCACGTGTCCTGCAACCTACTAAACCAGGAGCAGGCTGTTTGTTCCACTTGATCTTTCCCTAGTCTGATGCCCAAAATTCACTGAGCAAGAAAGTATCTGCAGATCTTATTCTTCAATGCATATAGAACAAAGAGAATTTTTATTCTACTACATATACTCTAATGAATAAATGGGGCTTTATGTAGTGGGAATGTTTTCTGTGTGCTGTAAATAAAGAACTGTTTTGGCCTATGTAGAGCACCGTAAAAGTGGATAAAGAATCAGAGCACAAGCAGGTAAGAAGAAGGGTGGAGTTTGCCAGTCTCCATCTGGCCCCCAAAGAAGACGGACATGTAGAGGTATTGGCTCAGCCACGGGCTGAGCCACATAGTGGGAAGATAAATAGAAATGGGTTGAATTAAGATGAAAGAGCTAGCTAGTAATGTGCTTAGGACATGGGCCAAACAGTGTAAAGGGTATAAGCATGTGATTCATTTCTTTGGGGGACAAAAGCCGCCGTGTGCCAGGTCAAAACCTCCGCTGCATGTGCCAGGTTACAAACTCTGGCACCAAAGGGGCTGAGAAACATACTACAACAGCTTTGAGTTTTAAGAAAAATATTTAATGGGGACATTGTAAAATAAAACATGATAAACAAGACATGAATTTCTAGATAAAATAGTGGGATAAAGTAGTGTAATGAGAATTGTGAATTAAATACTGTTTCAAACTCTATGCTATTCATTTACTAGAAATGATAGATGGACAAATGATATTGTTGTTGCCCATAAAATTCTCAAGTGGAATTATATTCTCATAAACTTACAAAACTATACTATCAGAAATATATCAAGATGCCAGTATAATATAATGAGGGAAGAAGAAGGATAGATGCACTATTCCTTTAGCAAAATAGCATGGTCAACAGAAGAATTCTGGTACATGGATGTATAAGTACATTTCCCCCTTCTTTTTTAATTTTTAAATTTTATTTTAATTCCCATACCCACAACTGATCCCTCCCCATCCCTTCTCCCAGTCCTCCCCACTTTTTCACCTCCCACCTAACCCTCTCCTCATTCACTCCTCAGAGAAGGCAAGGAATTTCAAGGTGAGTCAATTCAGTTCTGGCATATCTATTTGAGGTAGAACCTAGTCACTCCCCCAAGTATTAAGGCTGACAAAGGTAATTTCCCCCAGGCATGGGCTTCCAGGAGCCTGTTCATTGACCCAGAATAAACTCCAATCTCATTACAAGGGGCTCCAGAAACTGCCCACACCCTTCAAGTGACATCTGCATTCTTAGGGCCCACATTCATTCCATGAAGTTTGTCAGCTATTATTTCAGAGTGTTTAAGCTTCCAACACTAGACTGCCTCCTCCATGGGTCTCCCCATCATGATCCCATTCCCTCTCCTCATTCAAACTCTCCTCCTTCTTCTCTTCAACTAGATCAGTAGCTCAGTCTATCTGCATCTGCCTCCATCAGTTGCTGTATGAAGGTTCTATAATGAAAATTAAGGTGGTCATTCATATGAAAACAGGGAAAGGCCAGTTTTGGGCATCCTCTCCTCTATTACTTGGAGTCCTAGCTAGAGATATCTTGTGGGTCTTTTGTTTTCCCTAATATCAAGTTTCTCTCTAATCCCACAATGGTTCCGTCTATCAGGATATCTATTTTTTTCTTCTCCCTTTCTGTTGTCCCCTCTATACCATTCCATTATCCTATGTTCTCTTCTCATGTCCCCTTGCTTGTACTCCCTATAACCGGTATGATTGCAATTTTCTCAGGAGATCTTCTCTATTTCACATTCCCAGGGGGATTTTAACTTTCTCCTGTTACCTAGCTACTGGTATGGGGGTGGATTGTGGCCTAGTTATTCTTTGCATTACATCTAAAATCCACATATGAGTGAGAACATACCATGTCTGTCTTTCTGGGTCTGGGTTATCTCACTCAGGTTGATAACACTCCAGATCCATCTATTTGCCTACAAATTTTAGGATGTCATTATTTTTTCTGTTGAGTAGTACTCCAAGGTGTAAGTGTATCACAAAATTTTAATCTATTCTTTAGTTGAGGGGCATATAGTTTGTTTCCATGTTCTGGCTGTTACGAATAATGCTGTTATAAACAGAGTTGAGCTAATACCCTTGGGGTAAAAATGTGCATCCTTTGGGTATATGCCCAGTAATGTTATTGCTGGATCAATGGATAGATTGATTCTCAGTTTTCTGAGGAACCATCATACTGATTACCAAAGTGGTTGTTGGAGTATTCCCTTTGCTCCACATCCCTTCCAGCATCTGTGTTTGTGATCTTAGGCATTTTGATAGGGGTGAGATGGTATCTCAGATTTGGTTTGATTTGCATTTCACTGGTGGCTAAGGATGTTGAGTTAAAGACACTTTAAGTGCCTTTCAGCCTTTAGAATTTCTTCTGTTGAAAATTCCCCATACAGCTCTGTACCCCATTTTTCAGTTGGGTTCTTAGGAGTTTTCTCTCTAGTTTCTTGAGTTCTCTACATATTTCAGAGTTCTCTGTCCAATGTAAAGTAGGTTATGATTTCTCCCCATTCTGTGGGATATTCTTTTGTCTTATTGTCCAAGCAGGCCTTTGGTTTATGGAAGGTCCTCAATTTTAGAAGATCAAATTTGATAATTGTTGCACTCAGGGCTTGTGCTACTGGTAATTATATTTAGAAATTGGTCTCTTGTGCCAGTGCATTCAAGGGTATTTACCAAATTATTTCTATTAGATTCAGTGTAACTGGGTTTATGTTGAGCTCTTTGACCTACTTGTATTTGAATTCTGTCCAAGGTAATAGATGTGTAATTATTTGTGTTTTATACCTACCACCATCCAGTTATGACAGCACCATTAATTGAAGATTCTATCTTTTTTCCATTGTATATTTTTGGGCTCATTGCCAAAAATCAGTTGTTCATAGGTATTTGAATTAATGGCAAAGACTTTAATTTGATTCCACTGATCCATAAGTCTACTTCTATGCCAGAACTAAGCTGTTTTTATTACTGTATTTCTATAGTAGAGCTTGAGGTCAGGAATATTGATGCTTCCCAAAGTTATATTATTGAACCAGACTGTTTTGAAAATCCTGAACATTCTTAATTTCTTTTTTTAACATTTCTAATGAAGAATATACTAAAATTTAAATCCATAAAGATAAGATATAATCTAAATAAACTGAATAGTAAATCAACCACTTAAATATAATAAAACATATTATTTTTATTATTTATATATTTATTAAGAATGAAGTCATATTTTTATCCATGTATCCCCTTTTTCAAACTCCATTACTGCTCCCACCCATCTCAGTCACTCTTTCTTCTCCCCATCACTTTATCTCCTCCCAAAAGGGCAGGAGGTCCTAAGTTTCCAGGTGCCAATGCAGCTTGGTTCAGAATCCACTCCCTATAGATAGACGTTCCTCACCCCAACATCAAGACTCGGTCAGGTGTTCCTCTGGAAAAAATAGGATCCAAGGTGCCAGTTCAAGGTGTTTCAGATCCTAACCTGTTCAGTGGTTGTGGTTTGCAGCTTGGACATGCTTTGCTTTTTGCTTTTTTGTCCACTAATGAGTCCACTAATGAGTGAGTACATCCCATGCTTATCTTTCTGGGTTTGTGATACCAGCTCAGGAGGGTATTCCCCAAATCCATCCATTTGCCTGCAAATTTTAGGATATCATTTTTTGTAACTGCTGAGTATTACTCCATTGTGTAGATGTACAACAGTTTGTTAGTCCATTCTTCACTTGAGGGGCACCTAGGTTGTTTCCAGGTTCTTGCTATTACAAATAATGCTGCTTATAAGCATAGTTGATCTAATGCCTATTGAGGGGGAATGTGTATCTTTAGTTTATATGCCCAGTGGTGGTATTGCTGGATCCTTGGGGAGATGGATTCCCAGTTTTCTGAGAAACCACCATACTGCATTCCAGAGTGGCTGAACAAGCTTACACTCCCACCAACAATGGAGGAGTGTTCTCCTTGCTCCACAACCTCTTCAGCATACACTGTCATCTGTGTCTTTTATCTTAGTGAATCGGACAGGTGTAAGGTAGTATCTCAAATTTGTTTTGATTTGCATTTTTCTGATGGCTAAAGATGTTGAGCACTTTTCCAAGTGCCTTTCAGCCATTTGTAATTCTTCTGCTGAAAATTCTCTTTTTAGTTCTGAACCTCATTTTTGATTGTGTTATTCAAGGTTTTGGGCTCTTGTTTCTTGAGTTATCTATATATTTTAGAGATCAGTCCTCTATCACTTGTAGGGTTGGTGAAAATCTTTTCCCATTTTGTAGGCTGTCATTTTGCCTTATTGACTGTGTCCTTGGATTTACAGAACCTTCTCAGTTTCAGGAGGTTCCACTTATTGATTGTTGGTCTTAGTGTTTGTGCTACTGGTATTATATTTAGGAAGTGGTCACCTGTGCCAATTCATTGAAGGGTGTTTCTCATTTTCTTTTCTATCAAGTTCAGTGTGGCTGGGTTTATGTTCAGATCTTTGATCCACTTTGATTTGAGTTTTGTGCAGGGTGACTGACGTGAATCTATTTGCATTTTTCTACACACTACCATCCAACTATGCCAACACCATTTGTTAAAGATACTATCATTATTTTTTTTTTTTTGCACTGAGTATTTAATGCGTCTGTCAAAAATCAGGTGTCCATGGTTTTTTGGGTTTAGGAAGTTAAATATTATTCTTTCAAGGTCTGTGAATAATTATATTGGAATTTCTATTGAGATTGCATTAAATCTATAGATTGCTTTTGGTAAGATTGCCATTTTTACTATGTTGATCCTACTTATTCAAGAGCATGGGAGCTCTTTCCATTTTCTGAAATCGTCCTCACTTTTTTCCTTAAATGACTTAATGTTCTTGTCATACAAGTCTGTCACTTCTTTAGTTAGAGTTATCTCAAGGTATTTAATGCTGTTTGCAGCTATTGTAAAGTGTGATATTTCTTTGATTTCTTCTTCAGCCATTTTACCCTTAGTGTATAGGAGAACTATAGATTTTTTGAGGTAATCTAGTATCCTGCTACATTGCTGAAGGTGTTTATCAGTCGCAGAAGTTCTCTAGTAGAATTTTGTGGGTCACTTATGTATACAATCATATCATCTGCAAATAGAGGTAATTTCACTTCTTCTTTTCCAATTTGTATCCCCTTAATCTTCATTCTTTCTCTTCTTTCTTTAGCTAAAGCTTCAAAAATTATATGGAATAGATAAGAGGAGAAGGGCCAACCTTGTCTAGTTCCTGATTTTAGTGGGATTGCTTTGAGTTTTTCTCCATTAAGCTTGATGTTGGCTGTCGGCTTGCTGTATTTTGCCTTTATTATATGTAGGTATTTTCACTTTATCTCTGATCTTTCCAGGGCTTTTATCATGAAGGAGTGTTGGATAATATTAAAGGATTTTTCAGAATCTAATTGAATGATTATTTGGTTTTTTCTTTCAAGTTGATTATATGATATATGACACTGACAATTTTTCATATGTTGTACCATATCTGTATCTTGAGATGAAGCCTACTTGATCATGGGGGGTGATTATTTTTTCTTAAAATCAGTTTTCCAGTATTTTATTGAGTATTTTTACATCAATATATACTAAGTAATAGTAGAAGGAGACTCAACATTCTTTAATGATGTTACTCCTTGTAGATTAACCAAATACCTGTGATTTGCTAGATGATACGAGTGAAATCAAAATGAAAATCTCAAAGTTGGGTGGTATTGGGTAAAAGGGTGGTTATGTAAAGAGGCAAGCAGAGTGGATTAAATATGTTCAAAATACATTGCAAGAAATTCTCAAAGAATAAAAGTATTGTTAAAAGGGAAACTTGCAGTATGCATACAGTGGAATTTTAATCCACTGTAAAGAAAAATGAAAATAAGTCATTTTCCAGAAAATGGATGGTGCTAAAATCTACTGTTTTATAAGAAATCTGGGTAACCAAAATATAAAACTATGTATCAAAATTGTCTTTTATATGCAAATTTTATTTTAATTTTTATATATAATATGTCTATTCAGTGCTTTTATATACTTCTGGGGGATATAGCTTGAAAGTGGAAATAGTATATAAGAATCTGCAATAAAAAGCATTGAAAGTGCTAAGAATAGAAGGCCCATTGCATATACATAACTTGAAAATAGGAGAGGGATACCTGAAGGAGGGTACAAATGATGTGGAATAATACTCTTGTACACTGTAAATATTTATTCCTCCTACAGGTTTAATAAAATGCTGTTTGATCAGAAGGCAGACAGAAGGTATGGGTGGGACTACCAAACTAAGAAAACTCTGGGAAGAGAAAGAGCAGAGAAGAGATGCTAGGTAGATGCAGAAGAAAGAAGACAAAAATACTTCTCTGAGAAAAGGCACTAAGCCACTTTGCTAATTATAGGGTAGTTTAAAAGTAAGAGTTAGAAAGTAATAAACATAAGCAATAGGCCAAACAGCATGTGATCAATATAAGACTTTGTGTGATTATTTGAACTGCTGGTCAGGACCTCAGGGCTAGGACAGGTAAGAAACTCATACTATACACAAAAGGATTTGTAGAGGTACAGAGAAGAGGAAAAATTGAACTGTAATTCTCTTTCTTTGTTGCAACTTTGAGGGACATGGAAATCAGGGTGAATGTAGCCTCATAAAATGAATTTGACAATGTTCCTTCAGTTTCTTTTGCATGGAATATTTTGCGGACTATTGGTATTAGTTCTTCTTTCAATGTAGGGTAGAATTCTGCATTGGAACCATCTGTCCCTGGTCTTTTGGGGGGTTGGAAGACTTTTATTACCACCTTCATTTTTCTTGGGGATTATAGGTCTATTTTGGTCACTTATCTGCTCTTGATTTAATTTTGGTAAGTGGTACCTGTCTAGAAAGCTGTCCATATATTTTAGGTTTTCCAAATTAGTGGAGTATATCTTTTTGAATAATAACCTAATGATTCTCTGGATTTCCTTGGATCCTGTTGTTATGCCTCTCATTTCATTTCTGATTCTGTTCATTTGGACTCCCTCTCTGTCTCTCTCTCTCTCTCTCTCTCTGCCTTTTGGTTAGTTTGGATACGGGTTTGTGTATCTTGATGACTTTCTCAAAGAACCAACTCTTTGATTTATTGGTTCTTTGTGTTCCTCTCGTTGTTTCAATTTTATTCATTTCAGCCCTGAGTTCACTTCCTGCCATCTGTTCCTTCTAGGTGAGTTTGTTTCTAAATGTTCTGGAGTTTTCAGCTGTATTGTTAAGTAACTTATGTGAGATTTCTCCAAGTTTTCCTGTAGCCTTCTAAGGCTATGAATTTTCCTCTTAGCACTGCTTTTATTGTGTCCCATAAGTTTGGGTATGCTGTAGATTCATTTTAATTGAATTTTAGGAAGTCTTTGATTTCTTTCTTACCTTCTTCCTTGACCTAGAGGTGGTTCAATTGAACTTTGTTCAGTTCCCATAAATTTGTAGGTTTTCTGTGATTTTTGTTTTTGTTTAGTTACAACTTTAGACCATGATGGTCTGATAGAATACAAGGAGTTATTCCCATTTTTTATATCTATTGATATTTGCTTCATGACTGAGCTTGTGGTCAATTTAAGAGAAAGTTCCATGGGGTGCTGAGAAAAAGGTATATCCTTCTTATTTAGGTGAAAGTTCTGTAATTATCTACTGAGTCCATTTGAGTCATAACATCTGTAAGATACCTTATTTTTCTTTTATGTTTTTGTCTGGTAGATTTAGTCATTGATGAGAGTGGAGAATTAAAGTTTTCCAATATTAATATTTGGGGCTTGATATAATGTCTAAGCTTCAGTAATGTTTATTTAACATATGCAGGTGTCCTTCTGTTATAGGCATAAATATTTAGGACAGAAACTTCATTTTGGTGGATTTTCCTCAGATGAAATAGTAATATCATTCCTGGTCTCTTTTGATTGTTTTTAGATTTTAGACATTAAATATTAGATTGGATACACAAGCTTCTTTTCATTTGACTGGAAAATGTTTTTTCAACCCTTTACTCTGAGCCTGTGTCTGTCTTTGAAGCTGAGGTGTGTCTTTTCTATGCAGCAGAAGGGTGGATTCTGTTTTTGTACCTATCATGTTAGGCTGTGTCTTTTTATAGGTGAATTGAGTTCGTTGATATTAATGGATATTAATCACCAGTGATTGTTAATCCCTGCTAATTTGGGTGTGTGTGTGTGTGTTTCTCTTTTTTGGATTTTTCTTCTGTGGGGTTATCTATTGCTTGTGGTTTCATGGATGTAGCAAGCTTCCTTAGGTTGCAGTTTTCCTTCGAGTGCTTATTGTAGGCCCGGATTTGTGGGTAGGTATTGTTAAATCTGGTTTTGTTGTGAAATAGCTTGTTTACTCCATCTATGGTGATTGATAGTTTTGCTGGGTATTATAGTCTGGGCTGGCAACTGTGGTCTCTTAGTGTCTGTATAACATCTTACCAAGACCTCCTAGCTTTCATTGTTTTTGTTGAATAGTAGGATGTTATTCTGATGGGTCTGCCTTCATAGGTAATTTGGCCTTTTTATTTTGCAATGCTTAGTATTCCTTCTCCATTCTGTAGGTTTAGTGGCTTGATTATTATGTGATGAGCAGACTTTTTTGAGAAGAAGGTCTAGTCTATTTGGAGTTCTGTAAGCTTCTTGTATCTTTATACCCATTTCCTTCTTTAGATTAAAAGTTTTCTTTTGTGATTTTGTTGAATACGTTTTCTGTGCTTATAAGCTCCTATACTTATCCTTCTTCAATTCCAATTATACTTAGGTTTGGTCTTTTTATAGTGTTCCATAGTTTCTGGATGTTTTGTTTTATGACATTTTTTTGGTTCTAGTGTTTTCTTTGACTGAAATATCTATTTCCAAAATTGAATCTTCCACATCAGAGATACTACCTTCCATCTCTTTCACTCTGTTGGTTATGTTTGCATCTGTAGTTGTGGTTCATTTCTTCAGATTTTTTATTTCCAGAATAGCCTTGAATTGTGTCTTTCTTGTTCCTATTTAAATTTTTATATCTTGAAATGTTTTCTTCACCTGTTTGATTATTTTTCTTGATTTTCATGGATTTCTTTATTTTCTTTCAGGGATTTGTTGATCTCTTCCAGTTCTTGTTTGTATTTTCTTTTACTTTTAAAGACTTTTTTAAGACTTCTCTTACCTTCATAAAGTTGTTTTTAAGTTCATTTCCTTCTGCTTCTTCTGCATTGCCAAGCTCAGGTCTTAATGTTGTAGAACCACCACATTCTGGTGGTGCCATGTTGTTCATTATGTTATTATATGTATTCTTACACTGGTATCTGCTCATTGCTTCCTTGGTTCACTGCAGGATTTCTCTGTATCACAGGGAATTGATTTTGATACAATCTGTTCTGGCTGTGTCTGTGTCTCAAGTAGCCTCTCTTGGTCCTATCTGAGTTCTTGGTCTACTTGGAGATGTGTAGTCTGTGTCACTTTGATTCCTCTTAATCTAGTAGGTGCTGAGAGTCTATGGGTCTGAATTGACCACTATTGATCCAATGGGAACTGAGGAACTCTCTTAGTCTTTTATTCTGATGTGTGCAGAGTATCTGTGGGTTTCTGAGGGTGGGTTTGGGGAATTGGGGGTTTGTAGCTGTGGGTATCCAGTGAACTGGGTTTTTTTTTTTTAAAGATTTATTTATTAGGCATACAGTTTTTACAGAAGAAGGCACCAGACCTCATCACAGATGGTTGTGAGCCACCATGTGGTTTTGCTGGGAATTGAACTCAGGTCCTCTGGAAGAGCAGTCAGTGCTCTTAACCTCTGAGCCATCTCTCCAGCCCTGAACTGGGTTTTAATGAGGCATCTCATCAGCATGAATTTTCCCTGATGGCGTGGATTTAGGGCAGATATAAGTGGTAGTAGGGTTCCAAGGGATCTGTCCTGGGGCCAGAGACCCAGAAACCAGGATCTTTGCCTAGGCTGGGTAGAGTGTCATTCACCTCTTAGTCTGATGGGTGCAGAGGATCTTGAAAATTTCTTAAAAAGAAAAAAATAGACTATTCTGAAAGAGGGAAAACAACAGAAATACACAAAGACAGTAATAGCTGTGTGGCTTCCCCCTGCATAGAATAGAAACAGAAGACTTCTCTAAAGGTAAACCAGGTTGCTGTGTTGGAAAAAAAAAACCTGAGAGTTCTACCTACAAAGCAAGCCCACAACCCTCATAAGCCTCAGAAACAGTGAAGAATGTTAGTAACAGAGTGATTCTTCTGGCAGATTGCTCAACAATGCTGAGGGACCACACTTTTTTAACTCTGTAACTTTGATGGCGGAAGATGGGTCTCAGTTTCTCCTTCCTCCTCTCTTCCTGATCCCCCCACCATTCCCTTTATTCCCAGCCCCCAACCGACTCCTTCTCCTCTTCTATTTCTGTTTGGAAAAGGGCAGACCTCCCAAGAGTATCAACAAAGCATGGCATATCAAGTTACAGCAAGGCTAAGAACTCCCCCATGTATTAAATCTGTGCAAGGTAACCAAGTATAAGAAGTAGGGTTCCAAAAGCCAGTAACAGAGTCGTAGTCAGCTCCTGCTCCCACTGATAGGAGCACCACAAGAGGACCAAGATGCACAACTTTAACATTTATGCAGAGTGTCTAGGTCATTCCCATGCATAATTCCTGGTTCTCAGTTCAGTCTCTGTGAGCTCCTGTGAGCCTAGGTTAGTTGACTTTATGAGTTTTCTTGTGATGTCATTATCCTTCTGGCTCCTACAATCTTTTCTCCTCCTCTTCTAACAGATTTCCTGAACTCTATCTGATGTTTGACTGTGGACCTGCATCTGTTTCCATCAGTTTCTGGATGAAGCCTCCCTGATGATAATTGGGATATGCACCAATCCCAGCATATCTCATAGGCTGGACAGACAGTAAGTTGAAGGTTATGTGGCTGGTTTGGTTTTCCATTCCCTATGCTTGAAATTTTACCTGGTCATAGGAAATGGCCAGTTCAGGCTATGTATCTACTATTGCTAGGAGTCTAAGCTTGGGTCATCTTTGTAGATTCATGAGAGATTCCTTTAAGCAGAGTTTTTAACTGATCCCAAAGTCTGCCCCCTTTTCCAGTATTCTCTTTCAGTGCTTTACCATTCTACCCTCCAAACTAATGCTCAAGTTTCCATCTCCAGCTGCCCCAATCTACTCATGAAGTCTTTTCTATATCCTCTTCCCAGAGCCTCCCGCCACACAAAAATCCTCATTTTTAAATAGTCTCTCTGAGTCTGTAGATTGTAGCATTGTTATTCTTATTTTATATATAATATCCACTTATGAGTGAGTATATGCCATGTTTGACTTTCTTGGTCTGGGTTACCACACTCAGGATGATTTTTTCTCATTCTACCCATTTGCCATCAAATTTCCTGGTTTTCTTGTTTTTAACAGCTGTGCAATACTCCATTGTGTAAATGTACCACATTTCTTTTATCCATTCTTTGGTTGAGGGACATCTAGGTTGTCTTCAATTTCTAGCTATTAGGAATAAATCTGTTATGAAAATAGTTGAACAAATGTCCTTGGGGTATGAATGAGTATCCTTCATGTATATGGCTAGTCACCATCCTGAGAGAGAAACTTTTTTTTGAAACTAAATATTCTTGGAACCATAGAAACTAAGAGCATGAAAACAAGGAATTTTAATTTAACCTATCACAAGCAGAGGGCAAGAGACAACATTTTAAAGCCATTATGGAGAACCAAAAAGCAAAAGGCCAAAATATTTCAAACTTTGGGACAGTTGGCTCAGGAAGTAAAGTCCATGAGAAGGAACTTTACCCCTCCACTGCTGGTAGTAAATATCATATAACTGTGAATAACCTTGTAGTTGGATAACCCTCATACTGATCTCAGCAGGTATGTCAACATCTTGAAGCCTTGATCAGCTAGTCACAGCTCTAGAAACTGAAGTCACTGAAGCTCTAGAAGTCTCCAGGATATCTAGCATCCCTCCTGCAGTGTGACTATTGAAGATAGGTCCTCCACCCATACAAATCTCAGTTGTATGGTTATTTCTCACATGCCTAACACAATGGCAGACAAGCTAGAACATTGACCATCTCAAGATATATAAATCTGCCCTACTCACAGACTGAAAAGCTGAGTTTGACCAGCAAAGTTTCCTTGTATAACAAGGAAAGAAAGTTTCTAACATGAAGACAGCCTAGCAAAAATCAGACACATTTTCTGCTATAGAACCAGCAACAATATGAATAAGGATCAGTATAAACCCACCTTCAAGTCTGCCAAGCATATAAACAGAAGCTACTTTAACACTTGATCTGTTTTCATCTGTGATATTCTTTTCTTTTTATTATATACTTCTGGGAGTGCTTTTACTCCACCATATTATAATAAGAATATTTTCTTTTGCTGCACACGTTCATCTAATTTTGTTTACATACATTGTCATAATTTGTTGGTTCTTTTTCTTTTTTCTTTAATCATTTCATCTCCCAGCCTTGTGTTAACCCCATTTTATCTGGTATATTTACAGTAACATTTATGTTATTTTTTTATATTTTTATATTTACTTTTCTTCTGATCTTTACCTAACTTATTTTCAAAATTTCTCACTACTGAATAATTTTTTGTCTTTTTCTAGTTCCCTTCCAACACTTCTCTCCATAACTTTACTTTTCCTTTTTATTTATTAATTTACTTTACTTCTCTTGGGTTATTACACTATTTCTATATCCTTAATTTATTTGTTTTACCATTAACCAAACTTTTCTGAAATAGTTTTCAATTTCACTGTTTGTTCTACATCAGTTTTTTTTTTCATTTTCTAGTTCATGGTCATTGGGAACATTAGTAGCTTTATTGAATTGTATTAGTACTTATATATTTTCTGCAGTGCGATTTTATTCCTGGTACAACAGTTTGTTGTTTTTACAATGGATGGTACTAAGAATCAAACCCTTAAAAGTAGATACCCAAATAAATTGGAATATAGACTCAAAGTCTATCTTATTATATAAAATATGGAAAACAAGGTAGTATGACTCTGACAAATGAACCTATCTCTTCAACTACTGATATTAAAGATATATATATATATATAAAGTGCTGAATGAAATTTCAAAGTTCATTAATAAAAATGATCAGTGATTTCAGTGAAGATAAACATAAGCAAATGAGTTCAATTCAAGCTATATAGAGAAAATCGAGATAAACAAGAAAAAATTCAAAATGTATGGTACAATCAGTAATATTAACTCAAAGAAAAATCTAAATAACATGAAAGGACAAAATGCAGCCAGAAAAATATTTTGAGGAAAGGCAAGTAAAAAAATTGGAAATGAAAATTTTCATGAGCCTAGAAGAAAATAAAACACACTGACAAAGTTTCCAAAAGACAAGCAAGGAGAATAAAGTATATTACAGATAAAAGATAAGTCAAGGAAATAATATACTTAAAAATCATTAAGCAAAACTAAAATAAATGACTATAACCACAATGTGTAAAAACTCTCTTGTACAATCAAGAGACAAGATCTGAGAATTCTATGGGATGAAAGGAACTGAGATAAACCTAAATATATTATGACTCTATTAATATAAAATTTTCTAAACCTAGAGAAAAGAAATATTCAATTTTTAAAAAAGAATTTAGAAACCCAGATAGATATGAGCAGAAAAGAAACTTTCCAAAATATTCCATAGCCACATTCCAAAAATATAATAAAACTATAAAGAACTTTTCCCAACTATCCTACAAAATCTAACCTCAAATATCCAATCACCAGTCTTAAAATCCAGAAAAGGGCAGAACTGTATTTCAAGTTCTGTAAGTAAGTAGCTGATAACCCAGAATACAAAATACAGCAACCCACTCTCTTAATATAGATGCCAAAATAAGACTTTTAAAAAGGCAAACTAAAGAATTAGTGACTATTAAGACAAATTGGAATCTGTTTTATAGAATCCTATGAAATAGACTTCAAAGCAAAACAAGTTAGTAGATATAATTTCCCTACATAAGTAAATGAAAGTTTATCAAGAAGTATATACGAATTACAAAATGTTGCTCTTCTCAATTTCATAGGACAACTGCTAATGGCAAAAGTTCTATAAGATCCTTGATATTTAAATGCTACCACCATAAATGTTTAAGATGACTGACTACTGACTGACATGATGGCCTATTCCTGCAATACCAACACTTGGGAGATGGAAAAAAGAGGATCTTTGGTTACATAATAATTTTGAAGACATCCTGGGCTAGATGGGACACTGTCTCAAACAAAGAGCAAGGGAGTAGCAGAGGCAGAAAGAGACAGAGACAGAGAGAAATTTCACAGTGGAAATACATCATTAGATCAAATGGACCTACAGAATACCTGAAAGAAATATAATATTCTTTTTTTTTTCAGTTGCCCATGGAATCTTCCTTCAAATGAACCATCTTGTAAGTCACGAATCAAATCTTTTTTTTTTTTTTTTAAAACTTTATTTATTATTTATTTATTTGCCTTGGTGTTTGCCTGGAACTGGAACTACAGACAGTTGTTAGCTGCCATGTGGGTGCTGGGAATCGAACCTGGGTCCTCTGGAAGAGCAGACAGTGCTCTCAACCGCTGAGCCATCTCTCCAGCCCCCAACGAATCAAATCTTAACTAATACAAAAAAATCTAAAATATTTCTTGCTATTATGAGGCTATAAGGTAATAAAACTTGAAATCAATGGGAAAAAACCTACAGAAACTACACAAGTAGTTGGAGATTGAACAGCATACTTATGAATGGCTAGTAAATCATTGAAGAAACTAGGAAAAGAAAAATTAATATTTTAGAATCCCATGGAAATAAAAGCACAAAAGTTCCAGAATATAGCTAAGCTTATACTAAGAGGAAATTTTATAGCTATGAGAACTTACATAAAAACCCAGAAAGCTTTTATATAACCTAATTATGCAACTCAGTGTCCTATAAAAAACAAGAACAAGCCAAAGCTAGCAGAATTAGTTGTCAAAAAAAGTGATAGAGATCAGGAGAGTAAAGGAAGGCATCAAAGTCTTCATATTTGCATATGACAGTCTTATACTTAAAAGACATTCCTAACTACATTTGAAAACTTTTAGTTCTTTTTTTTTTTTTT
>PVIH01024064.1:0-23546 GCA_004025045.1 Sigmodon hispidus
AGGGCAGGGAGGGAGGGAGGAGGAGAGGGAGAAGAAGGCAGAAGGGGAGGTGGTTCAACAATTGCCCCTTTGATAAAAGTTTAATGTTGACCCTTGGGTTTATATTTGACAGCTAAAAAGACAATCCATTTTTTCTGAGCTATTGAAAATCACTTTCAGGAGACATGAAACAGGAGGATCTTTGAAGTCCCCCAAATATATATATAATTTTTAGAAAAACAAAGCCAACAGCTCTTGAATAAAACAAGTGAAAAGATAAAGTAAACAGCCTCTTCCCAGCATAAAAGAGGACTGGTTTCCTAAAATCACTGGAGAAAGCGATGACCTTTCTGAATACACGTCTGTGACTGAATTTCTGTTACAGTATTAAACCTAACTTTCAGCCAGTTCAAGCCATTACAACATTTTTGTAGGAAAGTCCTGAAATAGGAACAAATATCAGAGTTATTCTTACTGCAAATAGCTCTTCATTTGGCAAATTTCCATCAAAAATAAATCAAATGCAAATGTGAACTAGTTACAGTAGATATCTCTATTGCTCATTATTTAGAGGTTCCCTCTCTTCCTCCACACATGCTTAGTCATTTAAGACTCCACTGCATGTAGCTAACATCTTGTAATGAATTTGGATATATAGGCTGTAAGCTCAAGTGACTTACTCATTTCTCTTATGCAACGAATAAGTATAACTTCTTTAAAATGTTTTTAAAACCTAACAACTAAAATAGGATCTATATGTTTTTAATGCTTCAAGTCATTGTTAGAATATATTACTATATTCCCAAAGTATGTTTAATAGTATAATAAAGTATTCGGTGAAAACAGGATTTGATAGTCAAATAAGTTTACTTAACGGTGTAATGATCTAATCATTCTTAGGTTCTCAGGATTATTGCAATAACAAATCTGTTTAACCATTTAAAAAATATTATTCAAAACTCTTTGACTAAGCAACAAATTTAGAGGTTAACACCTTACAGTCTTCCAGTATTTTTGTTTAGAGATACCCTAGAATATTCTACATTATTAGAGAAATCTATTTCTTCTAGGCAAATGTGTCTTACATATTCATACTAAGTGAGAGGATTAGCTCTTCTTTCTATTAGCCGCTAAATTATCCTTGTTTTCTGTTTAGATTTTCATAGAATACTAAGGGAAGAGCTACTGAACTTTAGGCTAGCAGTTTTCCTCTCTGAGGCACCTCATTCCAGGGGAAGAATTTTAATTTATATTCTTCAGTGTATTATGTATCATAGATAACATCTAGTCTATATAGAGCAGCTTACTTACGTCTGGGGTTCCTTTCCATTTTGTTGTTTTTGCTGGGACTGAAGAACGTTATTTACCAGTTCAGTGATCCCACTAAAGGGAAACCACCTGTTTAAATAAGCAAATAATGTGACTGAAAAACCAAAAGAATAACAGTGTAGATTCAACTATTTTTTATTCAAAATAATTTTAAACATACACACACACAGGCACAAAAGCTTCAGCCAATGGAAATGTGAGCTCCAATTATCACCAGGCAATCAGAAAGTAGGGAAATTAAGTTTGAACACTTAACTAGTCCACAAGCAGGTAGCAAAAAAACTACATCCAGTCACTATGTGGATGAAGTAAGAAGCTGCAGGCAGCTCTCTTACAAGCCAGAGTCAGGAAGCAGAAGACACACTAGCTGCAGTCTATCCAGTATTAGAGGAAGCTAATACCATCAGAGGTGCAGAAAGCAGAGTGAGTGTGCAGAATACAGGAGTCGAGTCTACTGCACTCAGAACACATTTACTTACTGTGTCGGTTGTGGTTTGTGTTCTTCTTTGAGCCTAAAAAAATAAGTTTGCACAACTGAGTGCACTGTACTAAGCAGCAATTTCTACCTACATATTTGTGGTCAGATATAATGGAAATGAAAATCAGAATTATCACACAGAAAAATTTAGTGCTATACCATAAATTAGAATTGAACATCCCAATCAATTTTATACAAAGTGGTTTGGTTTTGGTTTTGGTTTGCTTGTACTGTTAGAAATTGACATAGGGCCATACACGTTAGGCACTTACACTACTCCTAAGCTACAACCTCAGCCCAGGATAAACTGTTCTTCTATTAAAACTCTACTGCTCTTTAAAGCAATGTTTTAATCGCAAATTTTTGCTACATATTTTTACTTTAACCTACCATAGTAAATACTGTAATATTAATTAAAAAATAAATAACTTCTATTTTAGTTTATTTCAAAAATAAATTGAAGTTAAGACTAAGTATTTTAAGTAAAACATGAGGTTTTATAAATAAATTTTAAAAGCCTAAAAAATAGACAAAAAGAATTGGTGGGGTAAACTAATCAATCTCACAAACTAACAATACTAGTTAAATATTATCAATTAAACTTAAGATACTCAAGTTAACATAAATTCATCATATAACTATAGCATAATGAAAATAAATTTAAATAAATACTATGTATGTAAAAAGTATAATCAAAGCAAGTGCTTCACTTCCAATTCTACACAATTCTACAGTCATCCAAAACCAAGTAGGTTCTCTTAGTAAGGTAAGATCTTTATATAATCAAAATCCTGGTCAGAAACTGACCCATTACCAGCCAGTCAACTCCTGGTGTATATAATGTGAGTAGTTAGACACACTCAACAACCAAACCTCCCACCCTTAGGGAATCACCCTTGGGAATTGTTTTACTAATTTCTTATTAAGATCCCTTATTAAAGTCAAATTATTCACCCCAGAGACCTACATCTCTATACTCTTTTCACAATTTTCAGAAAATGACGAGATATTGAACCAATATATAGCTGTAAATATGAAAGTGTAATTGGACTGAATACTAAAAATACTGACAAGGCTCTTACACAGGGTAGTGAAGACTGGTAAAATTGACTTCCCATGAATGACTAAGAACTGTCAAAGAAGAGCATCTATCTTCTCAAAATAAAACCAAAAATTGGTAAATAAAATTACACAAAACCTAGAAATTTTCATTAAAAAATCACATTAATAATATAATTTAAACCTTCTCTTTAAATCAAATGGTTCATCATGTCAACTTCAATGAAGTAAGCAGCACTCTAAGATTGGTAAGGCACATCTGAGGAGGGCATTCCAGAGATACTTTACTAGGGTTAACAGATTACCCTGAGAACAGACAATACTGCTAAAATAGCATTCAGAGGGCACAATGAATAGAAGAAGCAGAAAGCCCCTAAAGCAGGCTCTCCACACTTTCCATCCCCCATAAGGTGAGCAGCCTTTCCCATGTGCTCCTGTTACCATGGTAGTGTCAGGATCAGCAACAGATCCAGCCTACTTTAAACCAAAGCTATAGAAAAGGGTAGGTTGGTTGGGAGCTGGAGGGCATAGAGAGAATGTCAGAAATTTAACCAGGGTTCCGTGTGTGGATAGATAGCTAGTACCTAACAGGCTGCAGAAATAAGAAGCAGAAGACTGAAACAGAACTCTAAAGCTGGGGTTCTCAGTGGGCACCCTGGAGACAAGTCCTGAGAAAGGCAACACACTATACCACTGCGTCAGCAAGCTGCAAGGGATTGTGGAATGTGCACTGCAGAAAGTATCGCAGTCTTCCGAGGGGCACACCAGGCACAAAAATATTACAGGCAAGCATGCTCCATACTCCCTCCCAGCCTCAGTGTAGAAAGCCCCACATGTGCTCCCAAAGCAACCGACACAAGGCTGTAATTGGCAGATAAATAGGATAAACTCAGACGGGGACAATTTGGCTAAAAATTAACATCCTGCACAGGAAATCTTCTAACTGGGAAAGCTGAATACTGAGATCATGAGACTCGGGCCCCACCTGAAGAAAGTAATACAGAAGTCAATTCAGGGAGAGGACAAGCTACACCATCTAAACTAGAAAGAAAAACTAAGTGTCTTCTATCTCAATTATTATTTTTGCATTTTACACTTTGGACTTTACTTGTCCACTGTGCTTTAGCTTCTCCCCTGGATGAAAGGCTTTTATAGTTTTCTTTCTACTACTGCAGCTGTTCAACAAAGTCTTCTCGACTCCTCACTTCAGTAACCTACACACTCTTGTTCCCATTCTTTCTTGATTTACTCTTTCCTAATGTAATTCTATCAACCCATTACTTAAATGTTGATACCCTTTTCACTGAAGAACTGAAAAACTACACTTCCCTCTTCAGGATAATGTGGTTATCTCTGAAACTACCTGGAGATGAATAAAAACAAAGAAAACAAGTGTCTTCCACTACAAGGCAGCACTAGGACTACTGTAAAGTCATATTGTGTACTACAGTCACCCCAAAAATGGCGAAGAACATGAACACAGGTGATGACAAGTTACCAGAAGGACTCATGTAAATAAGGTGAGAAAAAGGAAGGGAGGACTGTAGAGTACATCCATCTCAAAAAATTCCTGTTGCTCTGACAATATCCTCTACTAAAGAAATGTGTAGGGGGATTGTATTCTGTTCCATTGTAAATAATTGTCCCGCCTACTGGTTTAATATAAATGTTGATTGGCCAAAGGCAGACAGGAAAAGTGGGTGCGGCTAGCAGACTATAAAAACTCTGGGAACATCTCAGAGCAGAGCAGAGACACCACAGGGATGCCGCAGAGCTATGACGAGGAGACGGCAGCAGACACAGAGGAAAGAAGCTGAAATGCTGCTCTGAAAAAAGGTATCGAGCCGCATGCTCGAACAAGATAAGAAAGATGGGTTACTTTAAGGGTAAAGAGTTAGCAAGCTATACACCTGGGCCCTAAGGCCAATCAGCAGAAAATTAATATAAGTATCTATGTGTCACTGCAGGATTATCGGTCTGTGGGTCTGCAGGTCTGCAGGTCTGCGGGTCTGCAGGTCTGGGCCATGGGGCTAGGCTGGCTAGTCTGGGCCAGAAACCAAATACAACAGAAATGTTCTTGTGTTTCCTAAATAAATGAACATTACTTTAAAGAGAAAGATATACAACTAAGTCAAGAAATATATATGTAAGAGAAAATACGTTCAAATGATTTTCTATGTCTAATATCAATATAACTGGTAGTTATTGTCCTAATTGATTTCTAGTGCTATGAAAAACACCATAGCTAAAAGTAACTTAGGGTAGAAAGGGTTTATTTCATCTCACAGGTGATGGTCCATCATGAAGGAAGTCAGAGCAAGGTCTCAAAGCAAGACAAGAAGCAGAGAACATGGGGGACAGCTGTTTTCTGGTTTAATCCTCATGGTTGCTCACTTTGCTTTCCTATACAACCCAGAACCACACTTGGGTCTTCCTACACCAGCCATTAGTAATAGAAACGCCCCCACAGACTTGCCTACAGGTTAATGTGATGGAGGCAATTCTAAAATTGAGATTTCCTCTTTCCAAATGACCCTCACTTACTTAAAGCTGACAGACAAAAACAACAAAAAATCCTAACTAGCGAAGTTATTAATGGTGATAGTACATATAAAACAGGTACCTGTAAAATTAATAGATGATACAACTGCTTCCCAACTCATATTTAGTGAAGTACAATTACGTATTACATCTAGAAAATTTATATGCAAAAGCACTAAAAATGTGTAACATCATGCAAGTCATCATCCAGGAAGAGTTTTACAGTGACCAAGAGATTTAAATCATCACCAATATCAGGAATTCCTAGAGTGTGAATGCTGACTATGAAGACATCATTAATGAAGAGAGAAAACTTAGTTCAAGAAACCCCATTTTACATTCTAGTAGTTATTTTATTAAAAGGCAAAATAAAGTTTAGTTTTGTATTTCTGGTAGGGGGAGGGAGGAGCTGCCCAGATTTGGGAGAAGAATAGTCATGCCTGATCAGTCCTGGGAAAAGAACATGTCCTAAAGAATAGATCTAGCACAACTTCCCCAGTCTGAGAGAAGAATACTTCCTACCTGCCAAGCTCTGGGAAATTAGCCAAGACATCTGCCCAGTTCTGGGAGAGGAATAGATTCTTGCTTGCCCAGTTCTGGGAAAAACTAGCCAACCCAGGTGAGGTCCATCCAGATGGGGTGCAAAGATACTCTGAGGCAGAAAGACCCTAAGCACGAGCCAATCAGTAGCATGTCAGCACCCTGTCTCCAAGCAACCAACTTTGTTGTAATTTTTACCTACGAAAGATCCCCTGTAACAAAAGACACAAGCTACTTCTTGCTCTGTTATCACAGAAGCTTGAAGTCCGCTCCCTGCCTGGCTTGTTATTTCGCTGCCAATAAACCTGGCTGTTGTATTCCAGACTTCCCTCTCTCTGGTGGTCTCTCTGGGGGTCGAGTTCTGGGCATAACAATCCACTTTCTGAAGTAAGATGTATAAGTGCAGACCAAATGTTAAAAAAAATATGATTTATAATGTTATCAATTTGGTTTTGGTGTCAAAAACAAAATTTGTGCCATAATTTGCCAGTGGAAACCTGCTTAGAGATATAGTATTTTTCAAAGATTTAACACTCATTTAAAGGAATAAACATGCATCCTCCAGATGAGAACTGGTTTATCAATACAATGTTTCAAATCATAATAACATTACAAATGAAACTGAAATTATGGCAAACTCAAATTAAGATAGTTTTATACATTTTGACATTTTTGCTAAACATAGTCCTATGAACAATAAAATTATGTAGCCTTAATTTTCAATCTAATTCAAAATTTGAAACAGACTTCAAATTTTTCAGGAAAATATTTAAGTATATTTTCTCTTCCATCTTTACTTGACATAATTATGATACCTTCCAGCTTTCAAACAAAATGAATAGAGCTTCATTCTGGCATTTACTTTGAGAAGATGTAAGTCATGTTTCTTTACTAGGCATTTATATATTCTAACTTTCAGAAGCAAACACCTTTCCAATCAGAGCTGTCATTTTCTGGCAGCACCTACACTTGTGAACAAGAATGAAGCACATGAAGAGTAAAATCAGAATCCAAATAAATAATGAGCACTTTGAGAACTCACTGAGAAGAGTAATTATGTCCATCAATCCAGATACTGCTGCAAATACAATACCAAATTCTCAAATACAATATCAAATATCACACTAGTCTTATTGTCTTCATGTCTTTTATTTTTATAGTTAAAAAAAAAAAACTAGAAAAGTCAGTGTTTTATTATTCAAATTTGATCATTGTATTTATTAGTGGTTACAAAATGGAGCATGCTTGATGATTTAAAACTACTCTCTAAATGAGCTGAGGGGATAACTTAGTCAGTGAAGTGCTCCACTGCAACCATGAGCGCCTGAGTTCAATCTCCAGCATGCATAAAGGAAAAAAAAAAAAAAGCCAGGCATTGAGGCATATTTATTTTTATAATCCCAACACTGGGGAGGCAGAAACAGAAGGATCCTCAGAACTTACTGAACAGCCAGCCTAGCCCAGACAGTAAATCCCAAGTCTGAATGAGAAATCCTGTCTCACAAAGTAAATATATGTGTAGCAATCTTATTTGCATTATCACCCTTGATAAATTATGCTTATGATTTTTATCCTCTTTATAGTTATTGTTAACTTTTCAGCATTTTAAATTCATTTTACTGTTTTTTTGATAAATACAAAATAAATAAAGAAAAAAAAAAAAAAGAAATCCTGTCTCAAAAAAAATCAGACAGGTAGATAGGTTCTAAGTCACAATACCCAAGGATGACATCTGGCCTGCGCACACACACCTACCCATATGGACAC
This sequence comes from Sigmodon hispidus, assembly GCA_004025045.1. Lineage (NCBI taxonomy): Eukaryota > Metazoa > Chordata > Mammalia > Rodentia > Cricetidae > Sigmodon > Sigmodon hispidus. Next base: position 7,694 of record PVIH01024064.1, read on the forward strand.
AGACAGACACACACAACAGCATTCTCAATCTGGGAATATAGTTCAGTTGGTAGAGTACTTGTCTACCATAAGACATGAAGCTCTAGGTTTGATGACTAGCACTATATAAGCCAAGTATTACTATGAAGACTATAACTTCAGGAGGTGGAGGCAGAAGTCCTCTATGTCCATCATATAGGGTCATCCTAAATACTGAGTTCTGGGACAGCCTGAGTGAGATACATAAGACTTTGTCTTAAAAAAAAAATTGTTTTTGTTTTTTGAGACAGGGTCATTCTACATAGTCATGACTGTTCTGGAACTCACTATGTAGACCACACTGGCCTCAAACTCACAAGATCTGCCAGCCTCTACCTCCAGAGTACTGTGATTAAAGGTGTGCACCACCACGCAGCCCCTTTTTCTGAAAGACTCTCTGAACAGAGCATTACATAAGTAGAATTATCTTGTGAAAATTCGTGCTTTTCTATGTTAGAAAATATTATGAAAAATATATAAGGCATTATTTTTGTTCATCAGGTTTTGTTAGTGTTTGTGCATTTAATGAGTGCCCCCCCAAAAAATAATCTTTTTTTATTTTTTAAATTGCCAGGCGATAGTGGCACATACCTTTAATCCCAACATTTGGAAAGCAGAGGTAAGTGAATGCTGAGTTCAAGGCCAGCCTGGTCTACAGCTGAGTTCTAAGACAGCCAGGGCTACACAGTGAAACCCTGTCTTGAAAAAGCCAAAATTACTTTCATTTTAGTTTATGTGTATGAGTTTGCATGTGATTTGGAAAAGCAAACTATGCTCTTTACCTCTGGACCAATGTTCCAGTCCCAAATTGAATCTCTATTATGACCTACAGAAACCAAAAAGTTAGCTATTTGTTCTATACAATTATATTCAATTTCTTTTAATTTTAATTTTTTTAGTAAGCAATACATTTATAAGCAGCATACTCATTTGCAAAAAATGTATATAGGTAAAATGAAATTCTATTAAATAATACTGAGTGACTTGGGGATAATACTCAAAAGATGCTCATCCACAACAAAAGGACATGTGCTCAACTACGTTCATTGCAGTTTTATTCGTAATAGCCAGAATTGGAGACAACCTAGATGCCCTTCAACCTAAGAATGGAGAAAGAAAATGTGGTACATCTACACAACGGAGTATTATTTGATGGGGGAAGAAAAAAAAAAAGATGAAACTAAAAAAAAAAAAAATCATCTTAAGTGAGGTGATGACCCAGAAAAACAAACACACTATGTGCTCACTCATAAATAATAATAAACACATAGCAAAGAATGAACAGGCTTGGTTCTTCAATCCAGAGAAGAACGGTAGAAAGGAGGACCCTAAGAGGGATATACATGAATTGCCCCAGGAAGGGGAAACGGTTAAGGACTCCTGGGTAAATTGGGAGAGAGGGTGTAGAAGGGAGAGGAGATGGGTTGGGAAATGAGAGTTCAAGAGGGCTGAGTTGAGGGAGGGATGGAGAGGTGGGCAGTGAGAGAGATATCCTGACAGAGTGAGCCATCATGGACTTGGGAAGAAACCTGGAGCTAGAGGAGTTCACGGGTACCCATAAGGAGGTAGCAGCTAAGTCTCCTAGCAGTGATGGAGAAGGTTCCTGAACTAGCTTTCCCCTGTAGTCAGATTGGTGAGTAACCTACATCCAATGACTGATGGAAGCAGAGCCAGGCACCCACAGCCCAGCACTTGGTGGAAAACCTGGGGTTCAGCTGAAGAGAGGGGAGAACAACGTGAGAGTCAAGAACACAATGAAGGTATGCACAAGGACAGGCAGACCCCAGCCAATGGCGCTCACAGACTCTGGACTGACAGCCAGAGGGCCTGCATGGGTCCAAACTAGGCCCTCTGAATGAGGGTGAAAGGTGCTCTAATCAAGCTGTTGATAAGTCCCCTGGCTATGGGACCAGGAAATACCCTGGTTATATGAACTGGCTTTTTGGCGTCCATTCCCTATGCCTTGCTCAGCCTAGATTCAAAGAGAAGATGGATCCTTCCTAAACTTGGTGTGTTAGCCTGTGTTGACTGCTCAAGGGAGGCCTTCCTCCTCTTTGAGGAGTGGCTGGGGGTTGGATGGAGAGGTGAGCAGGAGAAGGGGAGGAACAGGGAACCATGGAGGGTATTTAAAAGGAATTGTATTAATAATTTTAAAACATTATTAGAAAATAATACTGAGTGAAATAAGCAATAGTATTGTTTGCTATGTCATCTCTCTTAATTGCTAGTTTTGTGCTACTAAATTGATTTCATGACCCTTAGGTTAAAAAACACAATCTGCGGGGCTGGAGAGATGGCTCAGCGGTTAAGAGCACCGTCTGCTCTTCCAGAGGACCCGGGTTCGATTCCCAGCACCCACATGGCAGCTAACAACTGTCTGTAGTTCCAGTTCCAGGCAAACACCAATGCAAATAAATAAATAATAAATAAATAAAGTTTAAAAAAAAAAAAAAAAAACACAATCTGCAGTAACTACAGGTGAGTTATAGTTTATCTATAAGCCAATCTACATGCTCTGGGTATTCTTCATGCTTTCAGAATATTCCTAAGCTTTAGAAGGCAGGCTAAAATTTTATACATATAGATGTGGTACGTTACTGCATCTCCATATAGGTTGTTAAGTCCTTGTAGTTCTGGAAGCCAAGCATTACAGAGACAAAGGTTTATCAAGACTAAAAGGAAAGCAAGAAAGTTGAACACAGAAAAGCAGATGAACAGCAAGTAGACAGAGGCAGGAGGTATGGGAACTACTGAGCTCACAAAGGAAGCAAATCCTGGAAAATAAACACAACCAGAGCCAGCAAAACAAGTGGAACCTGAAACAAGAGGCTAAGAAGAGCCAGAGCCAGAGGAAAAGCAGAAAACAGCAATAAATGAATGAAACAGGGCCAACAGAAAATAATGCTCACTGCCAGAAAGAAAAAAAAGGCTGATGGTATTTGGCAGCCTCCTGCATGAGAACAGAGAGCATGAAGCTGCCTTTTGTCATGTGTTCTCCTAGATAGCAGACAGCTAGAATTTTACAGGTAGCTCAGACTCACCGTAGTTAAAAGCATCTATGATCATTCTGGTTTTGTTTGGTTTCTTTTGGTTGAGAAAGGATTTTTTTGGTATAACTCTGGCTGTCCTAGAACTAGCTCTGTAGAGCAGGCTGACCTTGAACTCAGAGACCACCTGCCTCTACCTAGTGCTGGGATTAGAAACATGGGTCACTACCATTCAGCATAGTCAGCATAATCAGCTGGTTCTCAAAGCTTTGTTAGCAGCACCCCTTTTCTACCAATAATCTTGACATATTTGTATCAGAATGTCTGTTCTTTATTTCTTTGATTCTTTCCACTGCCATTTATAATTTAACTAAATATCAACAACATTTTGTTATAATTCTTTGCAGATACCAGTAATTCCCTGGTTTCTTTAAGGCTTCACACATTTGACTATGTTTGAGAAAGAATGATGCTCTTTTCATAAACAAAATATTAAGTTTCATATTACAGGAAATAGAAAAGTTCTCTGGCAGAGAACCTGAGTTTGGTTCCCCACACCTACACCTGTGCATCGCAATAACCTGTAACTCTAGTTCTAGAAATCTAGGCCTCCAAAAACACACATATGGAGCACATAAACCCATATACACACATATACATACATTTTAAAAATATTTTTATTTAAGTTAAATCTATTTATCTTTTTACTTTTCTTATTTTCGCTAGTAAAAACTATTCCAGTTGAGTTCAAAAGATTAGTATGTTTCAAAAGACTTCGAGCATTCCAATGAGTTCTCTCTGTCTCCTACACAAGGTTGAAGATGTGAGCGCTCAGCCAATCTTGCCTCCATGCCTTTGCTCTGACATCACAGACTTTAACAGTCCTAAAGCATAATCCATTTAAATACTTTGTTTTGTAAGTAAGTTTATAAGTATTCATGAATATTTGTTTTATAAGTATTTATAAATACTATGTCTTGAGCACGATGTTTTATCATAGTAATAGAAAAGTACCTAATATACCTAGTATGTATGAATGCATTGAGGGGAAAAAAAGTGAGAAGGAGGGAGGAAATTATCAATAGGAGAATGACTTAGCAAAAACAGCAGTAACAATCACAGTGAATTAAACCATGTTTAATCAGACAATAACAGAAAATAAAGAGGGAGTGCGCGGAGAAAGGGAGGGAGGGAAGGAGAGAAGGAGAAAACATAGATTGATTTTTCTAGTGAGATGCATGGTAAGAGGAGAAGTACTCGTTTCTTCTAACATTGAACTATGAATAAATGCTGTACTGATTTATGGATGGATGGATAAGTAAAGACAAACCAAAGTCAACAAGGGTCATATTTCTTCCACTGAGATATTCCACTATCCCTCAGAATAACCCAAAGCTAAGTACAGAAAATTTAAGTTCTTCCTTTATTCTCTATGACATATCAAAGCTTAAATAAAAGTAACCATCCAGGTCTCTGACTTTTCCTTACCCAATCCATGAATCTATTCATAGCAACCTTAATGTATCTTGCCACTTTAAAAACTCATATACCAAGGGCCCAGACTCATTTAAGCATTTTTTCAGTTCATAAATTTACATCTATAAATGCAATCAAGCAAAAATTGCTTTTCTATCAGGCAACTAAAAATTAAAGTTTGTGTTCTCTAGATGAATAAAACAAATTATGGTCCTTTAACCTCTTCAAGATCTGCTGCTTATCACATCTAAAATGTTTAATTAACTTTTCTGAAGGGAACCATGACCAACCTGTGGTGTCTCTAAAAGGAGGATGTGGCCCCACAATAATGATTCCACCGGAATTGTGGTAATGCCACTAAGCTGACAAACACCACACAAAGTTCAGCTTTGAACTACAAACTTCTCAGGATAGTTTTTAAGGTGCCTAGCTGAGCTGGTCCAGCCTTACAGACTACTCTACCCAGGACTTGAGATAAACCTGCACTTTCCCATTAAACAGAGAACGGACAACAAATGATACAGCTAGCTCTCTCTGGATGTTAAAAATATTCCTTTTTTTTTCCAGGGTCCCCTAAAGATACTGTCACTCCCAGGCAACAGAAAATAACTTTATAAACACAATACCCACATTCCCAGGAGGTGGGAGTGGACAGTTTTTGGTCATTCATTGGGTTATGAATTTGTCATCATTTGGGGGGGGGGTTGGTTACAAGTTGTTATTGTAATGGTCAGAAAAAACACCTGAACAAAAAGATTAGATTAAGGAATCTTGTAATGAAAAGAAAACGGGAGAAAAGAAATAATAGGATAAAAGGGCAGATTATTGAATCTACTTTTAAAGCAAAATAGCAACTACTAGTCTTAAATATTTTACACTGATATAAATAATTTTAGGGTTTTTATTAGAACATATAGTACATACATTACTACTCTTGCTCAATGTATTGTATCTATATAGCTCATTTAACAATGTATTGTAAATTACTAGTCCTTGAAAGTTATTATTACAAATTAGTTAGAATAATTTTTAAAAAATACAAGTTAATAGTCACCCATTACAATCAAACTTGTAGTCCTGTTAAGTATGTTTCCAGGGTCAAACAGAGATATATTCTAGATAGACAGGTCATCTTCAAATATTTCAAAGATATACAGAATATGGCATTTCAGATGTTTTAATAAGGTAAGTTTTTTTGTGACAATAAGACATGTCTGTTCCTGGCAGCACCAATCTACTTCAGAGAAGATGGTGGAAAGCAAAGGACATCCACATGGAGTTTACTTTCTTTGTGGCAAAAGTTAGCCACTGGGCAAGAAATTGTCCTTGCCTAAATTGCTATCAGTATGTTGTCCAAATTAGATAGGCAGAACACAAAAGAAATTGTCCATTTGGATGCTCCCATCTTACAGAGGAACCTTGGATGACTGTCCCAGCAGTCAGCTGTTTGTTTCTGTCATTTCCTAATTTTGAAAGTTGTATACTCTACACTTCCTGTTTATTTGGGTAATATTATATCCTTCTTAGATTTCTAATGGAGCTGAAGACTAGACAGTTACAGTTTTCCTTACTTCAAAATTCAGAAAAGGAACTCATAAAAGAGGCATAAAGTGTATAAGGGTGAGAGATATAAAAGGATAATTTTGACAAATTACAATATAAAATGATTTAGGTACAAAACTTTGGACTCACCAAGACAAAATAGAAAAAATGGAGTATTTTCTCTGAATTTGTCAAATACGAATGGGCTGGACATTGTTAATGTAATTATTACCTGTATATATTTGTATATAGATATTGTACTTATTGTATATAGTCCTACTGTGTTCATTAAAATCTTTGTTTTTTACTTAGACAAAAAGGGGGAAATACTGTGTGGTATTTTGATTGTGTTCTGACAAATAAAGGTTGCATGGAATCTGAAGGCAGGGCTAGCCAATAGCCAATGAAAATTAATCATAGAGGTTTGGAAGACTGTAGACAGAAAACAGAAATTAGTAATGTAGGGCTTCAAAAAGATGTTGCCCATTTTGAATAGAGGAATGGAAGAAACAGGAGGTCTTGGTGGTTTCTCTGCTGCTTCTCTGATCATTTAGGCCTTACACCCAGATTTTTACTGATAAAGAATAATTAAATAAATGCTGCGCTCCTTCTTCTAACCTTTGTGTAGGCAAAATACTCTTATACATAAAACAAAAATAAATACATCTTTCTTTTTAAAAAATCATAAACTTGGGCTGGCAAGATAGTTCAGTGGATAAAAGAGCTCGTAACACAAGCTTGTTGACCTACGTGAAACACCAGGAAGCCACAGTGGAGTAAAATAACCAAGTCTCAAAACTTTAGACATCCTCGTGTATATCATGGCACACACATAATAATAATGATGATTTAAAATACTGCAACTGATAAAAAAATTCAAAAATGTACACTAAACTACTGACGATTGTTGGAAGTCATTAAAGAGCTAAGTAATGAAAAGGCAGCTTATCTATGACAATATACTAAGCGGGAAAGTGAACAAGCTTGTTCCTGTTTTTTAAAGATTGTTTTGACTACTCTGCATTGTTTACCGTCAAGAACTATATTAAAGCATATGTGCATGACAGCTGCCTTTTGGAATTTCTCCTTTCCTAATCACTCAAAAAGAAGCACTCATAATTGCACATGGTGGCACAGGCCTTTAATCACAGCACTCAGGAGGCAGAAGTAAGCAGATCTCTATGAGTTGAGACTATTGTTAAGATGACAATATAATCATAATTATAATCACTTGAAGATACTTAGGTTGAATATTAATAAGATGATTTCAAAATTCTGATGAAAACAGAAGAACACAGAATAATCAAATGAACCTTGGAAAGGAAACAAGTTTGTTCATTTCCTAAGTTCAAAACTTACTAAAAAAAAAACTACAATAATTAAAACTGTAGTTTTGACATAAAGAGAGACATCTAGATCAATATAAAAGAACTTAAGTCCAGAAATAAACCTTTCTGTCAATGATGAACTGATTTTTGACAAGAGTGACAATACAATTCAAAAAGAAAACAACAGTGTTCTTAACAAATAGTGTTTAGGAAACTATATCCACATGTAACAGAATAAAGTTGGGAGAACTTTCTCACATAGCATAAAATTAACTCAAAATTGATGAAAAGCATAAAGTCAAAGGCAAAACTGTTGGAGAAAACACTTAGTAATTTTCACTATCTTGTTTCCACAATACTTTGCTTGGACATGACACTAAAGTATAAGCAGCAAAAGAAAAAATACATTACACTTCATCAAAACTAAAAACTTTATGGTGACGGAGTTGAGATACTTACCCATCAGTTGTTTGAGGAGGAAGAAAAGACCCCCAAAGGTTCTCAAAATAAGATAAGCTATCACTCACAGAACAAGGCTAAGATCCTGTGGCTGAAAATACACACAGTGTAGGACATAAAGAAATCAACCTGGTGGTGGTGGTGGTGGTGGTAGTGCACGCCTTTAATCCCAGTACTCAGGAAGTAGATTTAGGTGGATCTCTGTGAGTTCAAGGCCAGACTGGTCTACAAAGTGGGTTTCAAGACAGCCAGGGATATTATATAAGAAAATCCAATCTCAAAAAGCAAACAAATAAACAAAGAAAAAAATAAAGAAATCAAGCCAGAACTAAGCTGCAAACATTCTCCTTACTTACTGAATCAGTATCCATAATAAATAAATAAACTATCCAGGCAGTTGGAGAAGAAAAATCATCAACATTTTTACCTAATTGTGAACTCTGATAGCTACTACCAACCTGCCAAGCAAGTATTCTCAACAGAGCAATTGTTTGTGAGATAGCTGCTTTCCGATTGAATTTGGGGGGGTGGGGGGAGTCCATGTTTGGCACTATCAACCCAGTCAAAAGTACATGACTTAAGAGGTAAAAGCCCTACATGGTACCCAACAAATGTTGGTTTGAAATCTATGTTTATAACCATAGGTTAGTACTGTCCTTAACCTGATCAGAGAAGCTTCTGTTTGTAGTAAAGTCTCATAACACAAAGGCTCATAAATGGTCAAAGTGGTCAAAATAATTGACCTCAACCATAAACATGGCATCTATATTATTCTCTACAAGGTTCAGCAGAAGGAGCAGACAGACAGAATTAAGAGACCAAAGATGGCAAGAAATACTGTTGAAATGGCTGGGTGTGGTGGTACATGCCTTTGATTCCAAACTCAAGATGCAGAGGCAGACAGATCTCTGTGAGTTCAAGCCAGGCTAATGTGGTCTACATAATGAATTCCAGTGCTACTTAGAAAGACTCTGTGTTTACAAAATTTAAAAAAAAAAAAAAAAAAAGCTATCTTTCTACTGGACAGGGCACCACTACTATATCCATAAACCACTGTAGCTGTGGGTACCTGCACAAGGCTGAGCTCATCACCATTCCTTCGTGCACTGCAGAAGGACCCATAAGGCCCCATCCCCCTTGAGGAGGTATATAAGTACTTAATGGACATTAATGGCTTGTTCATGTACATAGTTTTGCTCATGCAGATAACCCTAATTAAATGTAATAGAGAACAAAGAGAAAAAGAAAGAAAAATATAAAAGTAGGACAAAGACTTATTGGGGTTGTGGGGATGTCAGGAGAAGTGTATTACAGAGGATAATAGGAGCATAGGTATAAAGCTGTAAAAGAATTAATAAATTTAAAATAAGAGAAAAACCAAGATAAATAAATTGTAAATGATTACAATTTTTTAAAAAATTTAACAACAAACCTTAGTCTACCAAACGATATAATCAAAAATCTGATGAGGTCAATCAGGTAGCTCAGCAGGTAAGGATGGCTGCTGCAAAACCTGACCACCTAAATTTGATCTCCAGACCCTGTGTGCTGAGGAAAGCAAACATATAAAAGTTGTCCTCTGTCCTCGAACCAACAAACACACACACACACACACACACACACACACCAATAAAATTATAAGTGGGTGGATATATCACAATGAGATAAACTATAGTAAATCATCTGATAAAGGATATGAATAAAAAGTACATAGCTCAAAACTCAGTAAGAAAGAGATGCTCGGTTGTACCTATCATTGCATCTGTACTTTCCCACTAAAGCCCCTGGCTCATTGGTGCCCATGTGCATCCTTTCATCCACTTCTGCATCACCAGCCCTTTTAGAAGCCTTTAAGACCATTCCTATTATAACACAGAGTCCAGGTCTTAGGAGTGGTATAACTGTGAGCACTTGAAGAAGCAGGCCCTAAGTGGGTCAGAGCCAAGAGGATCATCTTCTGTACCCTCACCCCAGACCACTCCTCCAAACCAAACCAAAAAAAAGGAAGGAAAGTAGGAAGAGGAAAAAGAAGAGAGGGGGAAAGAGAAGAAGGGGGAGAGAGGGAAGAAATAAGAAACGGGAGAATTTAAAACTAGATGAAGCACTTTTGTTCTCGAATAATCTTTTTGTACACTGAAGATCGGTCACTTGGATTGGCTTACTATAAAGCTGAACAGACAATAACAAGGACGGAAAGGAAGAGGAAGGCGGAGTCACAGGAAGACGCCAGGGGACAAAACAAGCAGCATGGGTTTACAAAGGCTATCAAGTCACGTAAAATAAGGTAGATTGAAAATGTGGGTTAATTCACCTTTTAAAAACTAGTTAGAAATAAGTCTAAGCTATGGGCCAAAGTTTCATAATAAATTAGAAGTCTCCATGCGGTTGGGAGCTGGCAAGTGGGACAGAAAAATCTGCTTACACATTTGACTAGATATTTCTCTCTATATAAGAATGGCCAGAAGGATGCTCAGTATCACTGGTCATGAGGAGAGTACACATAAGTACTACAATAAAATATCATTTCAAATACATTAAGGTACAAATAATTAAAAAAATAGTGTTGGGAAAGATGTATCAAAATTAAAATCTTCACCCATTACTGAGAGAAATATAAAAAAATAATGTAGTTACTTTGGAAAAAAATGTGTAAGTTGCTCAAAAGTTAAGGTTACTCTATCAAAAGTTGAGGTAATTCTACACCCACGTCTGTGCTCTAGAAAACTTGACTCCTAATGACTTATCATCATACCATAGACTAATGAATCTCTCAACCCTCATCCGAGAAACTTCTATTTGCAGTAGGTCGTGATTAACAGAGAACCACAACTGGTCAAAGTAAATAAAATAAGAGGCTTTAGAATGCTTCTTCCTAAATGGAGCATCTGTATATCACAGCCCAATTGTCTATGACTCAAAGATGATTGCAGACTAGGAGACGGAAAGAGTTAAGAGCCAGAGGCAGTGGAACAAGGAAACAATGTTTTCTGGGCATAATAAGGCAACCTAGAGCAATGAACTCAGTGGCTGTGAGAGTCTACACAACATCTGTGTAAGCTTAAGCCACATTAAATTTCAACATGAAGAGAGAAGGTGGGCAAGAAATGGAATAGCTATTGCCCACTGATAGCTGATGGAACAGGAAGTCAGTTTTAAAAGGGCTGTCCCTGGAAAACCCACTATGCTCAATGGAAGGCTATACAGTCAAGAATACATGGGCACACAGATCTACTCCCACAGCCTTCCTCACCACCCCATTGTGGTAGGTTGAGTGTATTTGGCCCCCATAAGTTCTTAGGAAATGGCATTTATAGGAGTGTGGCCTCGGTGAAGGAAGTGTGGTCTTATTGGAGGAAGCTAAATGACACACCTTTAATGTAGACCTTGATGCTGGAGGATACACCTTTAATCTGGCACACACCTTCTGTTGGAACAGGAGCTTTGAGGTTTCATATACTCAGTACACCACTCAGTGTGTCAGTTGACTTCCTGTTGCTTGCAAGATGTAGTACACTCAGGTGTTTCTCCAGTACCATGTCTGCCTGAATACTGCCATACTCCCTGCCATAATGGACTGAACCTCTGAACTGTAAGCAAGCCACCACAATTAAATGTTTCCTTCATAAGAGTTTCCATAATCATGATATCCCCTATAAAAATAGCAAACCCTAACTAAGACACCTACGCACCCCTTTGTCTCAGTTGCCAATTATAGCAGGCTACCACACTGGCCAGGGAACCAAGTAAGTAATCTTCACCCTCCCTCTTCTCCTCAAAATCCAATTCCATAGTATCATGCCCAGTTCTGTAGAAGACCACATGGTATAGATTCACCTCCTTCTCTGTTCCCATAACCCTGGAGACTAATCACATGCTGCTTTCTCCTTCTAGTAGACCCATTCATGCCCTTTCCAGCCTTCACACTCATCCCATTCCAAAGTATGAGCTCCAAATATGTAGAAATACATTTTACCTGGAACTCTATCGGGGCCACATCTGGCAGGATTCAAGAAGCACCCTAGCAGGCAACCCACAGCCACCACACTCTTCAAAGAACCAGAGATAACAGAAACCAATAACAGAACACCCACACAATAAAGACAAGACCAGGTATCTGTAACTCTGATACCTAGAATGCATCATAAAAACACAATAACTGCCAGGATATGTCTCCACTAGACCCCAGCAACCCTTGTACACTAGGCCCTGAGAAATATAGCAATATAGCTGATGCACATGACAATGACTTCAAAATAAACTTTATGAATGTATAAGAGATCCTAAAAAAGCTAAGAGTGAAGCCACTGATGAAATCTCTTGGGGAAAAAAAGACTAGTAGAATGAAATTTTAAAAAAAAAAAAAAACAGTTCAAGATCTGAAATTGAAAATAGAATCAAAATGAAAACCCTAACTGAGGAAAAACTGGAAATGAAAAATTTAGAAACTCACACAGGAACCTCAGAGGTAAAACTCACCAACAAAACTAAAATAGATACAAAAGAAAAATCTCAACATATAAGTCAAGATAGAAGAAACAGATATGTTAGTCAAAAAAAAAAAGTTAACAAAAAAGAAAAAAGAAGAAAAGGAAGGAAAAAAGAGAAAGAAAGAGAAAAAAGGAAGAAAGAAAGAAATCCAGACACAAAACATTCAGAAAATCTAGGACACTATAAGAAGATCAAATATATGAGTAATAGAAATAGAAGAAGAAAAAACTAAGATCAAAGACACAGAAAGTATTTTCAACAAAATGATAGAAAATTTCCCTAATTCCAAGATGGAAGTGCCCATCAATGTACAAGCAGAACACCAAACAGATTGAACCAGAAAAAGAAATTCTTTATGTCACATAATAATCAAAACATTAACTGTACAGAACAAAGAAAAAATATTAAAAGCTGCAAGAAAAAAGAGCCAAATAACATGCAGAGAAGACCCACTTGAGTATCACCTGACATTGCAATGGAGACTCTAACCCCCAGAAGGGCTTAGATATATATTCTAAAAACTGTTAAGAAACCACAGGTGCCATCCCAGACTTTTATACCCAGCAAAACATTCAATCATCAGAACTGCAATGATTTGAATTAGAATAGTCACCAAAGATTTATAAACTTGAATGATTAGTCAAACCAATTATTGGGAATAATTAGGAGGTATGAACTGATTGAAAAAGGTGTAGCCTTGTTGGATAAAGTATATCACTGAGGGTGGGTTTTGAAGTTTCAAAATCCCAAGCCAATCCCAGTGTTACTCTCTTCCTGATGTAATTGAATTCAGATATTGATTTCCCTTACTTCTCTGACACCATGTCTGTCTGCATATTGCTATGCTTCCCACCATGATGATAATGGACCAAATCTCTGAAACCATAAACAAACCCAAATTAAATGTTTTCTTTTATAAGACTTGCTTTTGTCATGGTGTCTCTTTACAACAATGGAACAATAGCTAAGGCAGATATTCCGTAATAAAACCAAATTCAAACAGTACTTATCTACAATTCCAGTCCTACAGAAGACACTAGTAGGAAAGCTTCAATTTATAAATATTAACCACACTCAAGAAAACACAAGAAATAAATAATCCCAGACCAGCAAACAAATAAAAGTGGGAAAACCTGAACCACAATAAAATAATGGGAATCAACAAATATAGATCCTTCATAATTCTCAATAAAAATGGTCTCAGCAGTTGACCCAAGCTACTAAGAGCTCAGTGACTCAGGACTGACAGCTGGGGAATGGAGTGATTTGTTATATATTTAATAAAACCTGGAATATCAAGAGATCAACCCACAGTCAAAAACTAGGCAGACATAGCTCAGGAAGTTCTTGATCTTTGAGGACAAGGCCAAACAGCTGGGCTTCAATGACACACACCTTTAATCCCAGCACAGGGAAAGCCAAGAGTGGTGACCTATGCTGTAGGGAGCTGCGTTGTACCACGCCCTAAAGGTGGCGCTGGTTTCCACCTTCCACCTTTCTCGATGGTGAGTGCTCTCGGGAGTAAACAACTCCTTATTGGCTGTAGGCGAGGATGGTGGCTTGCTTCCGGCGCCTGGGGACCTATGGGCAATGTCTACATGGCTTACCAGGATTGGAAGCCCAGAGGATATTTAGCCACGAGCGGACTTCCCCCCAGGGTCGTTCGTCATATGTCTGAGAGTGAGAGTGAGAGTGAGTGAGTAAGAGACAAGAAGCTAATTAAAGGCCCGAATAAACTGCAAAGAGAAGGATCCGGTGTTGTGTGTTCCTTGATGGCGAGGTGGCACGAGACAAGTGGTGCTGAAACCCAGGAAGATAAAAACTGAACTCGAGCCAACGAACGACAGGATTCAGAACTCTCTGCAGTGGGGGGGGGGGGGTGCACCAGTAAGTCCCAGGTAAGTTGGGATCCGCAGTGAGAGCGGGGTAGCTCCAGCCTATAGATAGGATAAGGTGGAGAAAGAGGGAGCTCACCAAGGAGTGAGGGTAACCTCTTGGCGCTAGTGGGTAGCTCCGACCTGTAGGTAAAGGCGGAGAAGAGGGAGCTCACTGACGAGTGGGTGTAACCTCTTACAGCTGTGGACCCACGGCAAGCTCACTGACCAGTGGGTGTAATCTTTTGCAGCTGTGGACGAACGGCAGCCTTGAGCTCAAAGTAGCCCAGCAGTTTCAGTTTAAAGTGAAAGTAACACAGCAGTTGCCAATTTTGGCTTAAAGTGAAAGTAACAATTATTGTAGACTTGAGCTCAAAAGTGAAAGTAAAAGTAGTAGCAAGGCTGGGGCTGGTTGGTAAAGGCTCAGAAAAGATTTTTTAAAATAAGGAGTAAAGGTCATATAAGGATGGGGTCTTCAACCTCATGTCCAATTTTTCTGGCTCTACAAGAGCTGTTACAAACTAAGGGCCTGGAAATTAAGGAAAGTGTATTAGAGAGATTTTTAAAGGAATGTGACATTGCAGCTCCATGGTTTGCTGTCACGGGCAGTCTAACAGTGTCCTCCTGGGAGAAGTTAGGGCAAGATTTAGACTTTGCCTATGAGCAGGGAATTCTAAAGGCAGGCGTGAGATCCATTTGGAGGGTGATTCGAGGTTGTTTGGACGATCAGAGGTGCTGTGAGGCAATTGAAGGGGGTCAGGCCGCTTTAGAACAGTTAAAAGAGGAAAGATCTGACGGGGCACGCAGTGAAGAATCGAGAGGCCTTAGAACTGAAGGATCAGATTCCAGGGGAAACACTTATCGGGATTTAGAGGATTTTCAGCTTTTGGGCCTTGAGAGCAGTCGTTCTGAAGAAGATCTATCAAGGTTCGAGGAGTCAGGAGAGGAAAGAAAAACTAAGAAATTGGTTTCAAAAAAGGGAAAGAGGCTAGCCCTGAGGGAGCGCTTGCTTCCTGGGAAGTGTGGTCTCCTGCCGTCTGCTCCCCCAGCTTACTCAGATGGAGGGGGTGGCTTTAGCAGCCGTGAACAGTCCTTTAACCATGCAATGTGGAGAAAAGTGAGACAGGAACTGTTGTCGGCATTTCCTGTATTCCAAGATCTCCAGGGGAATCGTTACAAAGAGCCCCTGGACTTTAAAGTAATCAAGTCACTGGCCGAATCAGTAAGAACTTATGGCATTACCGCCTCTTTCACTTTGGCACAAGTGGAGGCGTTGAATAGATATTGGTGCTGACCAAAGCATTATAGCAAGGAAGGATTGGCCCTCTGGGTGGCCGATTCTAAAATAGCTAAGTCTTCCCCAAAGTAACCCTGAACAAACAGTTGTTGTTACCTCCTATGCCAGCTGTTTCAACATAATCTTGTTATTCCCATCACCTGGAAAACTGAGAAACCTATATGGGTCCCTTAGTGGCCCTTGTATTTAGAAAAATTGAAAGCAGCCCAAGAACTAGTGCAGGAACAGCTAGCACAGAAGCATATCATACCCTCTACTTCGCCATGGAATACACCTGTATTTGTGATTAAGAAACAATCAGGAAAATGGAGATTATTGCATGACTTAAGAGCTATAAATAATCAGATGCAACCTATGGGCCCGGTACAACGAGGGCTTCCATTG